>CAUYQV010031803.1:0-13296 GCA_963574575.1 Galagoides demidoff | reverse complement strand
GTTCATATTCTACTCATAGAAAGATTCACTTGTACCCTTGTAAGATAAACCAGAGAAGTGAACCCTCAAATCCCCCTCCCTCCACCTGTTCCCCTTTCCCCTCTCCCTCCCTCCTTCCCATATCCTTAGGTTGTTATTAGGTTATAGCTTTCATATCAGCTCTCTGATCTTTACGGGAGTAATTTTGGGGAAAATTCACGAATCACAGATTGAATTATATTTATTATTCAACTAACAATGATGCTGCAAACCAAAATGATTAAGGAACAGTTTCATTTAGCTTAATACTTATTAGAGAATAAATATTAAAGTTCCTGACTGTACTAAAGAAGTATTACTATAAACATTTTCCACATATTCTTCTGCCAACTGGTACATTGGTTACATTCTCCCCTAGAGTTAGGGAGTTCTAATCATACTAACTTAAAATTATTCAATTCCCTAGAATTTAAAATATGAAATGTGAATACGTAAGAATATTTTTAAAATATATCACTGCTAATAAGATGTTATTTACACTACAGGAAGGTATTGATTGCTATAAAGTAACTCAGTTTGCCAGTGTTGTAAAAACTACTAAATCTTAGTCCATAAATATAATATGGACTCATATTTTTATATTACTGCCAAGTTTCCTAAACCTTTAAGCCCCTTGCTTAAAAATTTTTATTTATTCCTCATTTCCAATAGAGAAAAAACGTATATTCCTTAACAGGAAAAAACATAATCTTGATTCATATCACAAGCAACTTTCAATAATTACATGTTTGCATACTCCACTTTATTTCTACTTCTCCCCAAATCTCCCACTCTACCACGTTGGTCTTGTAGGAATACCGAATGACAAATCCTTTTCTGTACCATTCTACGGCTGAGCCATTAACTTCATCAGCACCACCTCATCCTCCTCAAACACATCTACAAGTCTTCCTGAAAATGCTCTACTTCCTTGAAGACCCTCCTGATCACATTACTGAATTATTTTAATTGTGTTGTCAATAATGCAATTTTAACTAGCCATCACATATTCCTAGCTTGCCAGATATCATACCTATTTGGAAAAAGAACTATATTTACGGTATTCCACATCTCTGAGGAATAAACTCATCTTTCCAGTTGTCAATTCAAATCCAGCATTTATTTTCTGGGTTGTAAATTTTAAGTCCTCATCTGCCTATTTGAAGGACTGTAGAACAAAGGCATTAACAAAGACAGGGAGTGGACCAAGAACAAGAGACACTCTGAAACACACGTACACTAAGATGTTGGAGAGAAAATCCTGTTTCTTACATTTAATCCAGAAAAGTTTGGCCAAATGTAGCACAATAAGGATCATTGGCCCCAGAAACAGGACAAAAAGACACAAATACCCAGTTCATCTATAGTTTGTCAGATCTCTACAAATTGTTCCTAACAGAAGTAACTAAGTTGTCTTCTTTTTTTTTTTTTTTCATTTTTGGCAGGGGCTGGGTTTGAACCTGCCACCTCTAGCATATGGGGCCGGCACCCTAATCCTTTGAGCCACAGGCGCCGCCCTGTAAATTGCCTTCTGATCAACAGACTATTATTAAACTATTTGAAGAATTTTGCATTAAAAACTTGAATTCAGTCTCTCAAATCAACACAACATAAGCAAATATTTTAAAATATTTAACAGTACAAAAGAAGAATCATCTTTTCCACATCCCTATCCTCCCCTCCTGCAGCCCTTACACAGTCACTTTTAACTATTTCTGTTGACATTTTTCTAGTGGTCATCACCCAAAGTCTAAGCTTCTCCCTCTTTTTTTCTTGATTCATAAACTTTCGCCATTATACATCAGCATTCTAATATGCTAAATTATGTTTTTGCCCTTCTAAGATGCCCCACTTCCCTTCCACCTTCAAATGTGATAATACCACTGGAAATTTTCATTGACATTTCTTGTTCTAGTGGCCATAGGCATTTTATCTGGACTACTTTTCAGCTTCGTGAGATGTGGTTATTAGCTTTAACTTCTTTCTAAGTGTACTTGAAATGAGAAAAACAAATCGGCAGGTGGGAAGAATGCCATTAGACGAAGTGAGAACAGGCAACTCAGTCAGAGGTGTCTTATGCTTTTCACAACAGTAGACTTTTTTGCTTCTGATTCTGAGAAAATGGGATTTTAAAGTAATGCAACAAAGGAAATACGTTTATTTCCCTAGCGCGCTCCACAAAAATATAATTTTTTATGACTATGAGGTTATGAGACACAAATAGTAAAAGGATTCATTCTCTCTAATGTTTATTATTCCTTTTCATGGAACAAGATTATTGTGTTGTTTTTCTTTTCTCTTTGTATATTCCATCAATAATGTGAATTCATATACAACTTACACTAAATGTAACACTTTTTATCTTGTCTCTTTTAAGGAGAAGAAATGCGTATAAAATGACAGACAAACGTGCAGAGTCTATGCAATTAGGGCAATTTGTTTTGTGGGAGAACATCTGGGGTGGATAAGCAGGTAAGGGGAAATTACATTACACATGTTATAAAAGAAAGAAAACAGAGAGAGCGTGGTCTACATTGTTATTCCTCAGTCACTAATAAGAATTTGTGATATGACCGTGAGTGAATAGTTACTACCTAAGCACGTTCCAAGCTTCTAAAAGTGGAAGAGCTGCTGTTACATAAATCAGCACCTGGTTTCCCAGTTCAATGTGCACGAGTGAAGTTTTTCACCATTTTTTCCAGAAACTGTGCTAGCGCTATCCGTAGGGGGAAATGACAGGACTACAGTCTGATGTGTGGTCTATTTTAAAACCTGGATGGAGTGGGGAAGAAAGGAAAGACGTGTTGTGGAATTTTGTGCAGATTATAACGAAGGCAAACAGAGTACAGAGACACAATACGTAACTGTTGCAGGTGGGTTTTCTGGAGGCAAACACTTTGAGGTAGAGTAGTACTCAGAAGTGAATCACAACCCACAAAGCACGTGCGGAGCCCACACACAGGACGGGGAGGCCAGGGAGCGGCACTGCAGGAGGAAGCGTGCTGAGCTGCGGTCCTAACTAGGGCCACCCCAGGCAGGGATAGGCCTTCAGAGTGTTTCTGAACTGAAACAACGCCACTAAACCTTTGTGACCCACTCCCTAGCCCCTACTCCGCAGTCATCCGCAGGCTGCATGCAAGCCTCCCAGGGAAGGAGGTTGGTGTGGTAAGCAGACAGAGGCCAGGCATGGAGCACCATTAGCGGCATCGTTCCCAGCAGGTGGGACAGTCAGTGCTCCTGTCTGAAATAGACACTAGATACTGCACTGCAGGATCTCACGTCATCCTCACTTAGGTCACCCAGACCCTCCTCATGCAAGCCCAAGAGACAGCTCCCCCACAATTCTGAGAGCAGAGCCCTCTTTTCTTGGGGAGAAATAGCAAGGATTGTGGAATGAACTATAGCTCCAGAAGCTGCAGCTGGTCTCAAGACTAATGGTCATCACCTCCTGCCTCTGCTAGCCATTCTAGAACCCTCTCACCTTCAGCTGGCCCCACTGCTGGGCTCGGCAGCTTATACAACTGGCACAGTCCAGATCCTCATCCTTGAGGGTTCTCAGCCTTTGGCCACGAGTGCTTTCTCAGGCAATGGCTGTGGACCTGTCAACTTACCCTAAAAACGAAACAAGAGGGTATTGGGGGACACCCAAGTGGGTAGCCGGGTGCCAAAGCAATCCCTTCCTGTTCCCAGTGTGTGACACTGCTCTAACTTGCTCCTGTTAATCTGCGTCTTTGATCCTTGCCAGGATGATGAGTGCTCTTCACAGCTACTAGCTCCTCGGCAAGAAGACTTCAAAGGAAACAGCTGGAACCCAGAGATTATGTTCAATGGGGTCTTTCCTCCTCTGGGTTGTACTCAAAGTTGGCAACTTTAGTTTCACCGTTATGGAAGCATTTCCTCATCTGGGACTTCTAAATCTTCAGAAGCCACGATTGTGGAGATGGAAAGTACAAATGCCAGTTAGTGGGCTGATGCCTGCTTCTTCCCCTTAGTTTCCAGCCCCAGGTGTTCTAACTATGGAAGACACAGCACCAGACAACAGCCCTTAATTCAACCTGTCTACTGCCCCCTGGAGGACACACCTTGCTGCCCTACATCCTACATGGTTTGTGCCTCAGTTCAGCATCCCTTGGACCATTCCATTGTTCCAGTGCAGTTCTGGATAGCATACCATGTGATAGAACCTGCGGTCTTCTGGTCACATGTTCATTGCTGAACCTCCTTTCCTGTAAAGTAGACTCTTCAATGTGATGTTATGTGGACCAAACACACTCAGGCCCGTGCATATTGAGGCTGGCCAAAGTCCTGAGGGTAGGAAAGGCAGACTCATAGCTGGAATATGTGTCAAGTTTACACCAAAATGAATTTCTGCTCCTTAGGGTAGAAAAGTGTCAGTGATGTCAACTTGGTTGCTTGGTCTTCTGAAGACCAAGTGTCCCCATCAGTGCCATTGTGTGTAGGTTGGACAGTGGCAGTGGCTAGATAAGATACACAGTAGTCTCTTTTTGCTACTGGTTTCACTTTCAAAGGTTTAAGTTACCCACAATAATGTACAATAAGGTCTCTTGAGACAGAGACATCACATACCTTTTACTACAGCATATTGTTATTTTATCATTAGTTATTATTGTTAACCTCTAGCCATGCCTAATTATAAATTAAGCTTTATTATAGGTATGTGTATATACAAAAATACCGCATAGATGGGATTTGGAATAATCCACAGATTCAGACCTTCCTTGGGGATCTTGAAAGTATCTTCCATGGATAAGGGGAAATTTTTGGAGTTAGTGGTGGTGTGACTTTTGTATGCCTCCATTGCTGCCGCCATGGTCACGCTGTTTCTGTGCCCGTTGGGCCAGCACTAGTGCAGCCAATCATGCAGGCTGGTGGGGTGGGCTGGCTGAGCCATTCTGCCTCTTGGATGCTCAATGTTTCTCCCTTTCTGGGTGTTCACTCATTGGCTTTGGCATAAATACAAAGATCTTCAGCCTTCACACTTACTGCCTTGGGTCCATCCACATTCTGCTACCCTAGACGTTGTTGTCACCAATCTTCCATTGGAAAGAGAACAACTCGCTATTCAAACCATTTGCAATTGCAAGTACATCTACATATAATTTTAACTCTTGCCTCTTCCAGACTGAGTGGATCACAAACAAACTGATGCTCTGCCAGTGTGAAGAATTTCCCCTCACTGCTGTCAAACACAACTCTGCATGGGGCTGAAGTGTAGCTGCTGTAATTTTTGTGCTTATGCCCACACACAAGCCAACCCATCCATAACCAAACTTAAGCATTGGCATTGTCTTTGTCTGTCAATTGGCCATCAGAAAACTAACTCCCCTTCGGCCCAATAGTCACATGAATGAACTAAGACAGTCACTGTTGAAACCATGGTGTGACCCGGACTCCAGTCTGCCTACTCATGCAGGCTACCTGCATGTTCCAACCTTATTCATGCTCAATCCCAGATCTACCACTTCCATCTTCAGTGGGTTGATGAAGGACACATACAATCTTATGGCTTGATAGATCAAAATGGACCCCGCTTAGTCTGGGCAGTTCTGGCCACATGCCGATGTTAGCTCTCATAGGTCAGGCTTACAATCTCTTCCAAGGACAATATAGTACTGGAAGCTACTTTTTAAAAACAGATGCTTAATTCTGCTGCCAGAGACACTGTTTTTCTCTAGCCCTGAGTATGCTGGCTTATATTTCTCTTGTTAGGATTTGCCATAAACTACACATATCACCTTTTCCTTCCTCTGGGTAGGTACCTATAATACCATGGGGTCTGCCAGCTTGTACAATCCTCACAGCAGGTCCCCTGCAGTGTAGTCTGGACTCATTAAAGAACACTTTCCTCCTCTGGGTCTCACTCAAAGTTGGCAGCTTTCCATGCAACCTGGTACAGGAGTTGGATCAATATTCCCAGGTGCAAAATTCAGATATGCTACCTGTAGAACCCAAAGCAATCTACCAGTTAGCTTGTGTACTTGACTGTGTACAAAATGCAATGACTTGTTCCCTCTTTGGAAAGACGTCACAGCATATCAATGATACTGGATCCCTGCATGCATTAGACACCAATGGCCACATATGATGAATGTGAGACTGTGGTGATTTGTTCTAGTGAAATGACCACATCGGGCACAGCAACTGAAATTGCCACTACCACTTATCTGAAGTAGTTCAGTATCAGTTTCCAGGATCTAGGAAATTAGACAGGAACTGAAGAAACTAGACATGAACTGAAGGGCTGGGGACTACCTTCCTGTGTCCTTTGGGTCTTCAAGGTTATAATCTCTGCCATTGCCCCCTAAATGTGATATGCCAACTCAGCTGTATGTGAATGGGGGGGATTGCTGTAGTGATTTCAGAAATTTCAGTGTAATATTTTAACACCAAAAGCCATTATATTTACAACCAAGGGATCAATGGTAGGGACGTTATGCCACCTATAATAATGCCCATTCCAGTTATATAATTTAAGATTGAGAAAGGATGGATTTGTGTATCCAGTGGCAGTGAATCCACTTGAGCTGGACCTCATGTGGCACCACTGGAAGAAGGAACCAAAATGATTCGACTATCAGTGGAATTGAGACCCTTGGACTACTAATATCAACAATGTTCAGGTATTTCCTCTTCTCCAGTATATGACTTCAAAGTAAATGGATATACACCCTTTGGGGACATGAGAGGAACTTACTTTGTATACTTGCTGTGATACTGTAGGTTCTTCCTTCCAGAAATCTAGAAAAAAGTTAGTAAGTTTTGGGTCCAGAAATTAAGCAATGATTCACAATTTTTTTCTAAATCACAATTTTTTTTGAATCACTATTTTTTTATTGGTATCCCTATAGTCAGCATCTTGATTGTCCACCAATAGTTTTTTCTAGGGGCAGCACCTGTGGCTCAAAAGGGGTAGGGCACTGGCCCTATATGCCAGAGGTGGAGGGTTCAAACCCAGCCCCAGCCAAAAAATAATAATAATAATTTTTTCTGGCTATATACAGTACTAATTTTGTTGACTAGAGAACACTCTATCTGGCCACCCCAGAGGTGTCGTGTACTATTAATCTGTAGCTCTCTGTGAGTTACCTCCCTCATTACCACTGAGACTTCACCGCCGATTGTAATAATTGTCCCTGCTTGGCTTCTGATGGTGGACCACCTCTACCTGCCTCTGTTACTTCAGATCCTGTTATCATCCATCAGGAAAACTACTTCAGTGATCATGTTTCTTACCGTCATCCCTGGCTGACAGATGAAGGCTGCCACTGAGCTTTGAAGGGAACTGATACCCTCTCATCATCCTGTTCCTCTTTTCATGGGAAGCAGAATGTCTTTCAGGTCTTCCCCCCAGAAATGCCCAAAGGGTCTTCAGCCTCATATAATAGATATTTTTTGACATGTGCATGTCTCCATGGTTTCCCCGCCTCTCCTTCTTCTGTCTACCTTGGTCAATCTCACATTTTTACTTTATTCAGCATGATTTACCACTTTCTCCAAGGTTTTAAGATCCATTCTAGAAATATGTTAGGACCATTTCTTACCCAGCTTGCCGAGTTCTGTGTCCCATAGTGTTCCTATATGGATGAACTTTTCCCTCCTCAACTTTATGTGCTACTCATCTTGATCAAAAGACTCTTGAGTCCAGTCCCAAACTCACGCCCCATTCCCTGCTGGCACATGAAGAAGTTGTCCTACAGTGTCTCTGGAGTCAAGTCCCTTTCTTTTCTTGGCAAACCCAGCTATTGGTGACACTGTGATTCAACTAGCCATTTGGCCTGGTGGCCAGAAGAAGAAATAAGGAAAAGCCTTCAAATGGAATAGCATTGCCTGTGGCCTCATCTTCAAAGAGGGAATTGCCCTTAATAAGGAGGAGTGGGCTACATCTGCAAGCTCAAAGGTTTGGGGGAAACAGGGGATTCATTACTCAGAGATCCCCATCCACACTCAGAGCTCATTCTTTCCCAGCCAAAAGTAATATAATATGTGTGACTATAATGTACATGTATTTTTTTATTTATATTTTTATTATATTCTGTGCCTAGTCCCCAAGTTTTTCTGTCCACAGGCTGTTCCTTTTACTCTATCAAGGAGGCCTCCTGGGCACCATAAATAGCTCTTGATTATAAACTGTCCTCAGCTTTTCATGGTCTCCTTCCACAGCATTAATATCATCCTAGCAAATATCATCCAGTATCATGATCCTCATGCTTACTCTTTTTTCTATATTTTTAAAATGTTTGATAATTACTAACTCATTTCCTAACTCACTTTTTTACACTGATACATCATGCCAACTCAGCACCAGTGAAAGTATTAACAATTCCACTACTACCTTGTACCCTGGGCTATTCATGATCCATAAACACCCCCCCACACACACACTAATGTGATAGATGGGGTCTTCACTACAGTGAGACAGCTGGTGTCACACTCCCCAGTGTCACCAAGCATCTGCCTTCTCTAACCACCCCAGCACCAACCTTTGCAGGTTTGGGTCCTCAGTAAGCAAACTAGGAGGTGGAGATTCACATGCAAAAACTTTCTTAGGTAGGACTCTTGGGATCAATGACCTTGGCAAGAGGAGCCAAAGCAGGATTTTGCACAAGTGGAGCAGTGATGCACGCACACACAGCCGGGCCTCTGCCATCCTGGTGGGGAGTGGGGGTGCTGACATGACCCTACAGGGTTGTCCCAATTTGGAGTGAGCAAGTTGGATGATTATACTTCACAGCAACTTCCCCCAGGAGTTCTGGGGATCTTAGTCAAGGTGGTTTTCTTCAGCAGAGAGCAGTTCTTAGAGAAAACTGAGAGTAGCAGACAGTTGGCTCTCTGCCTAGGAGCTGGGGAGAAATCTTCATCCTTGAAGGGAATCTCAGCCAGCACTAAAGGACAGAATGCAGGAAAAATAATCAGCACCAAGTCCTGCTGTTTCCACATCTCACTGAAGATGATTTGTGGGGGAAACATTAGGTAATTAATCTTTTGTCTTGGGTTAATAAGAGCATACATTCGATTAGGTTGCATTACGTTTTTACATCTGTCTTGTATATTCCCTTCTTTCCTCTTCAGACTTTGCTGTGGCTCATCATTCCATCATCCTCACTCTGCACTACCAGATCTATCCTACTCAAACGCTGCCATGGTTAAGTCATACTCTCCTCCTAAAAACATCAAGAGTGTCTTCCTTTCTCCTAAAAAATAAATAAAACTCAACCTGGAAAAACTTCTCCAACGTGATTCCAACTCATCCCTCTACTCCATACACAAAACATCCACTTGTATCAGGATAGTCTGTGTACAAATCCTCCCTTGCAAATACCCAATTGGTATCGCCTTTTTTTGTGCTTTGCTTGTACTGTTCTTTGGAAAAGCCCTTCCTTCTTCTATCAGTCTTCCAAAATAATGTGCTCCAAAATTCCCGTGGTAATTTAAGATCCTGTAGGGACACCTCTCCTCTTTGGATTTTATCCAGAAGATAATATGGTACGCAGAACACCTTATTAAAAATTCTTTACACTTAACCTCTTAACAGGTCTCATATCATGGTTTTGCTTTTTAAGTTACCTTCTCACAAAATGAAGTTATTTCTCTAGTCTGTCCAGAGTGTCACAATTTGAGAGCAGATGATGTGTCGATGTTCTGTGCACATTAGTGCCCAATGTCAATAAATCCTGAATCAGCGAATGTGGAAAGATATTTGCTGCAAGGTAAACATCAGGATCATTTTCTCATTGAGAAAGAAGCCCCCCCCCCTAAATTTAGGACTCATCAGGTTCTAGAAATGGAAGCACTTAACATGATGCCAAATTACGTTCCATTCCAACTAGGCCTATGTGTACTAATAGGGGGTGTTAGACATTTACTATGTGAAAAGGGAAGGCAATTCTTACATCTTGGGATTTGTACAAGTCCTTCCTTGTGTAAAAAGGAAAATTAACAGTCATATGTTACACATAGGATGTCTTTGACAGCCTTTGTAGCACATCACCAGTTAGAAGCACCAGGTAGGATATGCTAAGTGGTAAGCACAAGGAATTATGAATCAGAGACACCCACCAAGCTTTGAAGACAGTATGTCAATGAATTTTATGATTATACCTAGTATTCACATTATGCCTCAAGGTTAAAAAATTTATATGAAAGCATTTTCCCATTCTTAACTGCCAATAAAGGTATAAATTTTATTTTATTTTGTTTATTTTTTTTTTTTTGAGATAGAATCTCATTCAGTCACCCTGAAGTAGAGTGGTATGATGTCATAGCCCAAAGCAACCTCAAATTCTTAGGCTCAAGTGATTCTCTTACCTCAGCCTCCCGAGTAGCTGGGACTACAGGCACCTGCCACAATGCCTGGCTATTTTTAGAGACAGTGTCTTGGCTCTTGCTCAGAGCTGGTCTTGAACTTGTGAGCTCAAGAGATCTGCCCACCTCAGCCTCCCAGAGTGCTTGGATTACAGGCATGAACCACCGCTACCAGCAAATTTTCATTTTTTAAAACTAAAATTTTTAAGCCAGATATGGTAGCTCATGCCTTTAATTCTAGCATCTAGGAAGCCAAAGCAAATGGATCACTTTAGCGCAGGAGTTCAAGACCAGCCTGAGCAAGAATGAGACCCTATATCTACTAAAAATAGAAAAACTCTATGGGTGCAGTGGCAAGCCTGTAGTCCCAGCTAGCTACTTGAGAGGCTATCGCAAGAGGATTGCTTGAGCCTAAGAGTCTGAGGTTGCTGTGAGCTACAATGCCACAGCACTCTACGCAGGGCAAGAGAGTGAGATTCTGTCTCAAATAAATAAATAAATAAGTCTAACTTTTTTTCCTAAATTTTTCAAGAGTTGAAGCTATTTGATTGATTGAAATTCATACTTCACCGTTCATGAACATTCTTCTAATGCTGCTAAGATTTGAGGTCACGTGATCTTAGAGAAGACTATTGTAGGGCCAGTATCTAGAGCAGTGATTCTCAACTAGGGGCAATTCTGCCCCACCCAAGGCATTTGGCCATGTCTAAAGACATCTTAGTTGTTACAATTAGGTGGGGGAGATGCTGTTGGCATTTAGCAGGGAGAGGCTGATTCAACATTGCACAGGCCAGAAGTCCCCAGCCTGAGCATCAGTAGTGCTGAGTTACAGAAACCCTACCCTAAAACAAGGTTCTTTTTTAGCTTGTTTGAGCCATATACCAAAAATAAAGAAATATTTCCCTCCTCTGGGAGGAAGAGATTTTACCATAACTTCAATTTAAAGTGAGTTGATTAGACACAAAGGTAAGAATAGTTTTATGAGGCAGTGACAGCAAAGTTTCTAGAAAAGTTTTATTGTAGGCAAGGCAAATCATGTTTTAAAAAAATGTATCACTAAAACCATAGTGAATTTTGCTTTAGTTTCTTTTACTATAAGGACTTTAATAGCTCCAAAAATGGCTTTTGCCATCATGATTGAAACAACATAGTGTATTTTGAAGTTCTTTGCTGACCCGGGGCTGGGTATTGTGCAAAACATTGTTACTATTGCCATTTGGATCCTTTAAATATATTCCAGAAAATGGTTTCCAGGACCTGCTGCACTGTAACTCTTTGTGTATTTGCAGCCTATTCATCTCTACTTGCATCTTTCATTCATCAACAAGTGCTCTTAGCCCGACTTTGTGCTTTCAGAGTGTTTGAAGTACACAGATGGAGACTGGGCATCTGCTCCAGTATTCTCTGACAAAGTGACAGCCCCCAGAGCAACTGCCATTACTCAGCCTCCTAACACTCATTTGCTAGGGCTTTTCAATACAAAGAGTTGCACACTGTTCTCAAAATAAGAAGTGTCATTTTCGCCTGATAGCTGGACAAAGAAGAAGTAGAGTCATCTGTTTCCATGATGTATTTCATTAGTAGCAAATTTCCTTCATGTTTACATCAGGAGGATTTTCAAAGATGCAAACAAAGGGAGAAACACAACAAGAAATTGTATCATGTGACTTAACCACATACACAATACCCATTGTTAATAACAATAATTAATGACAGCAGAGAAGAAGGCATTCCTGATATGGAAAAATCCTTTTACTTTATACATAAGACATTTATAGAATATAAAAATAAATGAGGTCTCACATTTCTCCAGTGAAAACAATAATAAAATAATATTCAAGCTAACAACATTAATTTTAACCCAGATTATTTGTGTACTCTTATTTCATGCTAAATAGGGGGTAATGGATTTATCTACAAAGAACTTATGGATGTACAGTGCGTGGAACCGAAAAGAAAAATGGTACCATGAAGGAGCGACTGAGCGATTTTATTTCAACATAACAAATGACAAAATAAGCAGATAATGAAGAGAGCAAAAAGAGCTAATTTAAAAAAAAAAATAAGATAATACCAGCTTGTGGTTGCGTAGTTAAATGAATCCCTGGATGTTGATTATGACTAAAAGGGAAAATGAGGTATCTTTGCAGAGCAGCACCTGAACTTGGTCAAAGGTGTGCCCATCCATATGTGCCAGATGCTTGTTTTTGTTAGTGTTTGCTTCTACGATAATGGTTCAAATTGCCAAAGGAACTTCAGTAAAATCAGACACCTTGAAATTCTGTATGGTAAGGCTTCCTAGGGCTCTAATTCCACTGTGGTTTCAGGTGATCACACAAAATACCTTAGAATTTTGTCTGTGCCAGAAAAGGATTATTTTGAAGTGTCAGGGGGTTTTGCATGCAAACCCAGGCCTTGTTTGAATGCCCACTGGGAAAAAAGATGCTGAAAATACACAAGTTTAAAACAAAGGCTGAAAGTGCCTGGAGAAGGTACATTAACTCAGGCTGAGTTGTAAGCCAGGAAATGCAGCTCTGGCCTCTTCAGAAGGCTCTCATTGATTTCTAAGAAAGGTGCATATGCAAAAGACAGGGTGGAAAGAATCCCACATCCCCAGGAGCCTGGTAGACAGAGAGACTGGGCAAACTAGGGGAGGTTGGTAAACAGCCTATGATGTATTTACATAAAGGGGGAGGGAGAAGCTAGTTCCATTCCCGCAGGGGAAGTAAACCAGGTTTCCTAATAGTGTGATCCCTGGCTCGGCACCTGTGGCTCAATCGGCTAAGGCGCCAGCCATGTACACCTAAGGTGGTAGGTTCGTATCCCCAGCCCGGGCCCGCCAAACAACAATGATGGCTGCAACCAAAAAATGGCCAGGCGTTGTGGCGGGCGCAAAGGTCCCACAGGATGGCCATTCCAGGACTGTTTAAAAGCAATTTATTTTTGGACATTGTG
>CAUYQV010031802.1:0-34362 GCA_963574575.1 Galagoides demidoff | reverse complement strand
CTATCCCCCTGGGTAGAGTGCCATGGCATCACAGCTCATAGCAACCTCCAACTCCTGGGCTCAAGTGAGTCTCCTGCCTCCGCCTCCCAAGTAGCTGGGACCACAGGCACCCGCCACAACGCCCGGCCATTTTTTTTTGGTCCCAGCCATCATTGTTGTTTGGCGGGCCTGGACTGGGAATTCAAACCTGCCACCTTAGGTGTACATGGCTGGCGCCTTAGCCAATTGAGCCACAGGCACCGAGCCGGGGGGTCTGATTTCTGAGCTCACCTGGGCCTAGAGAATGGTGGGGTCCCTGTCCAGCCCTGAGTGGTGGAATCCCGTATCACTGACATATAGAAATTTATCAAGCAGCTTGACAAAACTACAATAATCTTGGGGAAAAACAGATGGACATCAAAGAGTACTACTCAGCTATACAAGAAAGGACAACTTGAGACTGATAGTAATAACTCTAATAAGAAGTCTTAAGATTTTATGCTGTTTCCAGGTCTAAGTGATTTTTTAGACCTGAAATCCTTTCTTGACTGGTATTTTATATCTGGAACACTTTTCTTCCTCTCAAGGAGACTGTTGCATAAAACCATAGGAAATAGAGATGATAATGCTTCTGAAGGCCTTCCCCAAAGGTACATCTGGCCATTTATTCAGGTGACTGCACATGGCGTGGTTTACTATGTCTTGTGTCTTATAAACAAGATGAGGAAAATTAGATGGAGTCCCTATAAAAAGGGCAAATAGAAATTTGTAAAATCAACTTAGGAGAGAAAAATAAAAAACCTCTGAAAACAAATTGCTTAGACTAGAGATGAACTAACGGGACTATTAAGGTAATTATATATGTTGAATAAAATACATATTTGACTACTACCGCAATTCAGACTTAGTGTATGCAACTAAATAGAAGGAGAGAGGGAGGAAGGAAGGGAGGAAGGAAGAGAAGGAAGAAGGGAGGAAGGGAATAAGGAGGGAGGAAGGAAGGAAACAAGGGAGGAAAGAAAGGAGGAAGAGAAGGAAGAAGGGACGATGGAAGGAAGGAAGGAAGGGAGGGGGGGAAAGAATGGAGAGAGGGAGGAAGGAAAGAATAAAAGGAAGAAGAGGGGGTTGGATGAAAGATAGGGAGAGTATTTACTGAACAGACAAAACTCCCTGATTCAAAACATTGTCAGATATTAATACAAAATCTCACTTGCTGGGTGATTATTTACAAAAATGTAAACAACTCAGTGAGCTGGTTTAAATGTATTTAAATAGCAGCCTTAGCTGAGAAGCTAACTTATGAAGTTTCTTCTAGCTTAGTCATCTTCTATCATGCCTTGGAGCTAGCCACACTATCTCATAAAAGTTCTTTCCACTTCTGCATATTCCAGGCATGAAAGTTTAAGCCAGTTTTGCTGAGATTCACACTTCAATACTACTGATCTAAGAGGTTTGTGAGTGCATATAAACCTTTGGATATGGATTTAAACGACACTCTAGAGCTTCTAGGGTTGTCTGCTACTTAATTAGACCTTCCACATAGGAAAATAACAATGAGCGGGTGTCCCATCTCCAACAGATGCCTGTGCCAGATGCTCCAAGAAACACTCCATTGCCTATAATGCCATCTATTGCTCATTTTTATACTGTGTCAAAGAAGTCTTTCTGAGAATACTTCAAGGATTTACAGTGAAAATAAGTGAAAGATAAACAGTAAAAGGATTAACTTCTATTTCAACATTTTGGTTGCATACGCTTTCTTATGAATATTCTACTTTTATTATGCTACTGCTTAGACTTTAACTTCTACTTATTTCCTTTTTTGCTGATTCGAATTTGGGTTTAATGTGCAATGAAGTCCCCTGATTATCCACAGTATCCAGGAGCACCACATGAGGCCTGGAATTCCAGGGTCAGACCTGAATCTGTCCCCCTTAGGGAAGGCTTTGATAAAACCTGGTGTTGTGGCATTGACACTCGATGTGGTGGAAAGACAAGGAAGAATATTCCTGAGAAGATATGAGGATTTTGAAGAAAAAAGAAGACTAAATGATAAATTATATACACTGGGCTATTTTGCTCTAGGCAGTCTTTGTAAAGCTTCCCAGGAGTGCATTAAAAAGGACTCAAAGAGGAGAAAAAAAGGAAGTCCAGCCAGGCAGCAAATCCCATTTATTTAGAATCCTCATAGAATTTGTCATTTAAAAATACCAATAATATCACTATCTGTTGTGTGACAAAATATTATATCTGAGACAAATTTTTCTAGAATTAAGTGAAAGTCTATATCGGATGGCATCGATCTTGGAATTGTAGTCACTTACTCATATACTCATGCACAAAGAATGAGATATAGTAGAGAACAGAAACTCTGTGAGGGAAAATAATCCATTTTTTATTCCTTACTATGTTACTAGTTTCTCCCTTTGACTCCTGTAGGTGACAATCATACGGAGAGTATTACAGCTAATATACAAAGTGCTAAGTTCCAGTTGTTAAAAAAATACGCAAAGCATATAGCACCAGGCTTAGAGCCTAATTGGTAATCAGGAATTATTCATTTCTAGCCACTATCCAAAATCTACCTCTAAATTTTCCCCTCAAGGATTTTTAATGCATTCTCTGTGGGATATGTCCCTAGTATATGATATATCACAGATAGAAGTTAATGATATCCTCCTTCAGTTATTTAGATAAAATTACCTTAATCTCCTGCCTCATGTTTTATGTGAAATCCATTGCCCTCTATAAAATTTCATAAATTCCCCAAAGCTTGCATCATTATGTCTGGCTCCTAGTGTATGCCCCATGTATCTTAAATTTCCTTGTATCTCATCATCTTCTGCCATTAGTTTCTTTCTATTCCATACTGATCTAAATTCTTACCTTTAACTTATACCAAAAGTAGAAATGTAAGAACTTAACATTGAATAATAGATACCCCTGTGAGGTAGTTAAGTTTATGTCAGCTTGATTGGATCAGGCATGGATGCCCACATATCTAACTACACATTATTTCTGGATGAGCCTGTGAGAGTGTTTGTGGGTAACATTAGCATTTGAATCAGACTCAGTAAAGTGAACTGGCTTCCCCGGTGTGGTGGGCACCATCTGGTCCACTGAGGGCCTCCAGAGCACAAAAGCTAGAGGAAGAAGGAATTTGTCCCTTCTTCTCTGCCTCTCTACTTGAACTGTAATGTCTCATCTCATCTTCTCCTACACTCACACTGGTATTTACACTGTTGGCTCTCCTGGTTCTCTGGCCTCTCACACTCAAATTGAAAAATATCATTGACTTTCCTGGGTCTGCAACTTGCAAAAGACAAATCATGGAACTCCTCAGCATTCATAAATGTGTAAACCAATTCCTCATAACAGATCTCCTTTTAAATGTGTCTATGTAAAAGCCCATTGGTTCTGTTTCCCTGGAGATCCCTGACTAATTTTCCTCTTCCTACTCTTTCCTCTGTTTTTATTTTATTTTTTTATTAAGTCATATACACACAGATCATGAATATATTTATGCATATGTGGGGTACAATGTGTTGATTTTTTTTTTTTTTTTGTAGTGATAGAGTCTCCCTTTATCACCTTGGTAGAGCGCCGTGGCGTCACACAGCTCACAGTAACATCCAACTCCTGGGCTTAGGCGATTTTCTTGACTCAGCCTCCCAGTAGCCGGGATTATAGGCACCCGCCACAATGTCTGGCTCAATGTGTTGATTTTTAAATACAATTTGGAGCACTTACATCAAACTAATTAATATAACTTTCGCCTCATTTCTTGATTATTGTGTTAAGACATTTAGGTTCTATATTTGATATATTTGACTTGTACCCTTGCAATATGCTCCATAGGTGTGGTCCCATGGTTTGCCCTCTCTCTATCAAACCTCCCCCACCCCTACTCCATTTCTCTCCTTTATCCTGGGCTAGAGTTGTGATTTATCTTTCATAAGAAAGTGTGACTAAATATAAATTGGTTTCATAGAAGTACTGAGTACATGGATACTTTTCTTCCATTCTTGAGATACTTAGGAGAATATGTTCCAGGTCCATCCATGTAAACATAAAAGAGGTAAAGTTTCCATCTTTTTAAAGGCTGCATAGTATTCCATGGTATACATATACCACAATTTACTAATCCATTCATGGGTTGATGGGCACTTGGGCTTCTTCCATGACTTGGCTATTATGAATTGAGCTACAATGAATAACCTGGTGCAATAATCTCTGACTGTTTTTAATCGAACATCATTCTCCTCAAGGTTAAGCCTCTAACCCCATTTTTTTTTTCCTATATATCCCTCTTCATTATTCTCCTTTGTCAATCTCATTACTGAATTGATGTTCATTTCCTAGTGTTGAGGTATCTTTCCTACAGTTTTTTCCAATGAGCTTCTTCAGAAGCTTACCTCTGGGCAGCACCTGTGGCTCAAAAGGGTAGGGTGCTGGTCCCATATGCCACAGGTGGTGGGTTCAAACCCAGCCCTGGCCAAAATAAAAAAAAAAAAAGAAGAAGAAGCTTACTTACCACCTTTATTAAACTAGTAGAGCATATTCAATTCCTTCACTGAGAGAAATTATGATACCAACTATAAAATTGTAGTTTTGTGTTACTTTAAGAGTACTGAACATACTTGTTGCTGCAAATACTGTTAATAATAATTATTATTATTTGGTAAATAAATATGAATGAAAACACAAAATTGAAATATCTTTTCCATAAATTAGGAACATGAAATACATTTTCATTTTCATTTTTATTCTTTTTTCCTTTATTCTATAACTGAACCACTTTTAGCCTTCATGGATTTATTTTTCATCTATCATATACTACTTAAGTCTTTGTATAAGAAGAAATAAACCCTAATGTATAGCCAAACACCAGTCTTTCTTCCTCATAACACTCTATGCTAGAGACATTTACTATTGTTCTGCCCTAACTAGACTCTAACCTTCATGAAGGTGTGATTTTATCATATTTATTCACTGAAAAATCCCTAGAAGTACATAGATGTTTTATATTTATACATATGAGTATTTGTGTTTATGAATTAGTTATCTTTAAATTTTCTCATTATTCTGCCCATAATGATAACATATTATTGTGATTACCTATTGCTGTGTCATATCTACTACCATAATAAATGTAATGGATTACACAAAAAATTGATTATTTCTCATGATCCTGTGGATTAACTTGGCTCAAAGGTTTCTGACATGGAGACCTCTAATGCCACTGCAAGATACAAGCTGAGGTTAGAGTTATCTGGCAACTCAACTCAAATGAAAAATATGGCCCTTTTCATTCACATCTCTTGTCCTTCAGTGCATCTCCATCTGACTACTAACTTCAGAAGGTTCTTGGACATCTCTTCTGGTAGTTAAGAGCTCTAAGAGATTAAAGAAGCTGCTTATTCCCTTGAAAAACCAGGCATGAAAGTATATAATATAACTTCTATCATAATCTATTGGTCAGAAAAGTGTCAGGCAGGTGAGTCCAAATTCAAGGGAAGGAAACAATGCTCCATTTTTTGATGCAAAACATGAATGAATATATGGCCAACTTTCATTAGCAGTATATACATTGATTCCTTACTAGGAACTAAGCTCTATGCAAAACTCCAAAATATAAATTATTCCATTTAATGCTCATGGATAGGAAATTGCAATTTAATCTTCTGTGAAATTTTTTTTAGTCCATTGCCCACTGATTACATGAACCCACTAATACCGAAAATTTCTATTTGGTCATGGTTGCTTTTGGGGGAATGAAAACCAATTATGGTTATTTCTGTTTAAACTACACTATACATTGGCTTACTATTGGGTTACAAGCTTAGGGGAGCTTTCAAAACCATCTGCTTGCTTAGAATGACATGTCAGATAATTATTTGGGGCTGTAATTTTTCCTTTGAAGATGAACTATTGACACATTACACCTGAATTTTACCTAGTCTCTCCCATCGTAAATGAGTGAAAGGTTACATTTGTCACAAGAACATTAAACTAATAAAATGGAGAAATATTTTTGCTTGTTTTCTTTTTTTTCATAACCAATTTTCAGAGTAATTTAGAATAGTGTATGCAGTAAAGAAATAGCATCTTTCATTTTTGGCATGAAGTTTCTGCTTGATCTTAAAGCATGATTAATTTTTTTCTAATTTAAAAAATAAACATTGCTTCTTAACTTTATTTTACCAAGAAATTATGAAGACTTCTACACTTGTAGAAGTGAATGATATGAATTAGAATAAAATTGGCTTTGTAAAGCACCTTTTACCTTACATTGTTCATTGCTTAAAATTCTTTCTAAAATATACAAAAATGATACTATGTAGGTCTTAAGGCAGTTCTTTAATCTTGCCTCTTTTATGCAAAAACTATACTGACAAACTGGTAGTTTTCAGCATCTGTGAAACAACTTGACATTCTAAATTTTATATTTTTGATTATATTCTTTTCATTTTATACTTTGTCACTGTATTAGGAACCTGATATGATTTGAATATTATCATAGATTAATCTTAAACTTTTATTCTCAAGTGAATTTGCTTAAAAGGAAATAATTTATTCACCTCTCATTATCAAGTCTCTATAATTTGTCTCTATGTTTGTTTGAGTACATTGCATTTTAGAAAAGCAGATCTATCATTTCAAATTTCCCAAGTAAAACTCAGTGGTAGAAGAGACTCAAAGGACAATGTGAACTTGCAGCTTAAAATTAAAAACAAAATGAAAATGGCAATCACTCTTTTCCTCCTCTCCAATTCTCATTAGGGACTAAGAAAATGGAATAGAGCCCAGAATTATGATCATAGCTCAGAACATAATCATATAAATAGGGAAACCAGTTTGAAGTCTTGAGTTCATTTCCTGGCTTGCCCCTAATTGATTAGGAATACATGTGTAAATATGTGTGTGGATGAGAGGTATTTGTACATATATGTAATTACAACTTAAAATAAGTATTGCTTCCTATGAATCTCTCTTTCAATATTCTTTGATATCTTTAATTAAAATTTATACTATTTTTATCTGTTTTGTGAAAAATCAAATAGGAATATGAAGATGATTTCATCTCTGGGTTCTCTGTTCTAATCCATGTTCTAATCCACTTCTAATATTGTGCCTGTACCATGCTGCTTTGGTTATTATGGCCTTGCAATAAGCTTTGAAATCTGGTAAAGTGATTCTTCCTATTCTGTTCTTATTATATAAGGTTGCCTTGGCCATTTGGGGTCTTTTGTGGTTCCATATGAAGCACACCTTCATATCTCCATCTGAATTTTGTAAAACAGATAAAAATATGCACTGGAGAAAAGAATCCCTGTTCAATAAGTGGTGTTGGAAAACTGGTTGGACATAATTAAAAGACTGAAACAGGATCCGCATCTCTCAACACTCACAAAAATTAACTCACAATGGATAAAAGATTTAAGCTTAAGGCAGGAAACTAGAATCCAGGAAGAAACATTAGAAAAACTCTTATAGATATTGGCCTGGGCAAAGAATTCATGACAAAGACACCAAAAGCAATCACAGCAACAAGAAAAAAAAAATAAATGGGAACTTAATCTAATTAAAAAGCTTATGCAGAGCCAAGTACACAACAAAAGAGCAAAGAGAACAACCCATAGAACAGGAGAAAATATTCATATACTATGCATCTGATAAAGGACTGGTAATCATATAAAGAACTCCAACAAATCAGCAAGAAACAACCAAACCATTAGAAAGTGGGCAAAAGACATGAACAGAAACTTTTCAAATGAAGATATACTAATGGCAAAGAGACTCATGAAGAAATTCTCAATGTCTCTAATCATCAGGGAATACAAACCAAAATGACATTGAGATATCACCTAACTCCAATGAGAATGGCTCCCATTAAAAAGTCCCCAAACAACAGAAACTGGAGTGGATGTGAAGAGAAAGGATCTCCTTATACATTGTTAATGGGACTACAGACTAATGCAACCTGTATGGAATACTGTATGTAGATACCTTGAAGAACTTATAGTTGACCCATCATTTGATCCAGCAATATCACTGTTGGGTATCTATCAAAAACAAAAAAGGTCATTTTATAAAAAGGACACCTATGGTCAAATGTTTATAGCAGCATAATTCACCATCATAAAGACCTGGAAACAATCTAAGTTCCCACCAATACATGAATAGATTAATAAAATGTGGAATATGTATACTATGGAGTACTACCCTGCCATAAAAAAGTGGCAATCTAGTATCTTTTGGGAAAACCTGGAGGGAACTGGAAACCATTCTTCTAAGTGAAATATCATGAGAATGGACAAACAAATACGTGTACTCAATACCAAACTGGAGCTAATCAATCAAACTCAAGTGCACATATAGAAGTAAATCTCAATAACATTCATGCTGGTGTGAGGAAGGACGAGTACAGTGCTCACTATCTGGGTGAAGGGCACACTTACATGCATAACTTTGACCCAGTCAGTGAAAAATATAAAAAAAGCATCTAAACAAAATATGTATCCTCTAATACTCTGAAATTTTTAAAAGAAGAAATAAAATAAAATCTATAGTGTTGAGAGTAATAGAAATGTATATAATTTAGTCTAATATTTATTATGTGAAAATTTTAAGATAAGATAAACCTTAGTATGACTTCAGAAAAAAAAAAGAACTTACTCCGGAGATTGAAATTTGCACTAAAAATAACTGCAAAATTTGTACTGATTTTTATTCAAAATGAAGTTATAATTTTCTATCCACACCTTAGTAATCAAGGTTGTCTTTGAATTATAATGAGTACTTTCTAAAGACAATTTCTAAAACACAATTTCAAACTTCAGAGTTTGTGCTGCCTTTTGTCTCTAGTGACTTGACCAGTTGAATTTCTAAACTGTACACGAGTCATCTCTGAATTCTATCTGAATGAATGTGATAAACAGTGGCCAAAGTTTACAAACGTGAGATTTAATAAAAACAAATTCCTGATGGGAAGGAAATAGAAAAGGATCAGGTGCTTCTTAACTGACTAGTTTATTGAAATACTGAAAACAAATGACAAGTAGTATATATTGAAACACTGTCACTTTTATTGCAATAAAACACAAATCACTTCTGGAAACCTAAGAGACATTGTAATTCAGTAGAGAAAAAATATGCAGACTGCTCTATTGATCTGTATGAAGTAAAGGTATTTAATCTGCAATAGCCCACTTAGGGACAATGAATGTCTTGCATTCCAAGTGGAACATAGAAGAGAAAATGAGGAAGAAAAATGAAGAGAAAGAGGAAAAAGGTTAAAACATCACACTTCAATTATTTTACACCAAAGAAGATCACATAGAACATTGTCAAGATCAGAATCCAGGAAGTCAGGATGTATTGGCTTATGACTGGGATTGACAGATGTCCTAAGTTACCACACTCATTATTAGCTTATTTAATTTTGATTTAAAAATATTCTTTCTTATCAGCCATGTATTTAGTACATTAGAATTATGAGATGATTCTTTAGAGAATAGAACTGTACTTCTAAGAAACCATGTCCACTGTCATCAACTACAATACAGTCAGGCTCAGTCTCCTATGTTGAGACAACACAATATTTAAACAATATTATTAAAGAAGTTCCTAAACTATATAAACCTTCAAATTGATTAGAGAAAACTTTTTATTTTACCTAAGAGTTCTTATTTACTAATTTTGTCTACCTCTCAACAAGTTTTTGCATCTAAAAATCAAGATCAATAGTCAAATATCATTTGAGTTTAAAAGGTTAATGAATTTGAGCAGCAAACAGAATAAAACTATTTCAGTTCTGAAAAAAGTCCAGTCCACTATTCAGTTTAACTCTGTGATGACTCCTCAATTACCCACATAGCTTTGTCTGTGGATAGAATGCTACCGTACACGCTCATGGGTTTTATATAAAAACTTGCATTTTTTCCAAATTTAGCTATAGAAAAGTTTCACTATAGCTAAATTCTTTAGACCATATGTCAAGATTCAGAAATGCTAAATACTTGCCATATCTTAAATCCTTAAAATATTCAGCTTTTTCTAATATTTGCCATTAACTTTATAAACCCTTTAGATTCTTAACTGGGGAAAAGTATGGCTAAATGGTAAGCAAAATACATACCAGAGAATACATTCTATGACTTTTAGAAATAGGCTTTAAACAACACATTTTTTCCAACAATTTAACTGGAATAACTATTATAAAATTTCTTGTGGGATTTTAAGTTAATATGGGGGAAGATAACTTATATGCTAAACAGTTGGATTATAGTATTACAAAAGAACATAGCTTGAGTCTTCCTAAGGTAATCACTGAAAAATTTCTGAATCATCTTGCTAAGTAGATAGATAGGCCTTAAAATGTTTTGTGCTACTTAGATAAATATGGGAGATTTTACAGACGGAAGTCTGACCTTCAAGAGTCTGGGTTCTCTTTTGTCTCTAGGGACTTGACTGCAAATTTGATTATGAACGTGTCAAGGTGATGAGACACAAATTAACATATTGGAAGATTTTTTCACAATGAAGATCTACAAATGGATCATGCAGTATGACCGAAGACCACACGTTTAAACCACGAGGAGAAATAAAATATGAAGCCTGGGTGTTTAAAAGAAATAAATCTAATTCAGATTACATAACCAAATATTCATGAAAGATTTGCAGGCTGCTAAAATTAAAGGGAATTTTTTATTTCAACATCTCTGTAAGTGCCAACCTTCCAACAGAATGCTGATGTCTAAACTGACAGCACAAGCACAGGTAACCCCATGTCAATTTGTTCTCTTTACTATAAGTTGTATCCTTTTGTACTGACGTGAAAAAATGTTTTCAACAGCTATATTAGTAACTTTAATAGGGGAACTCAAAGGGAAACATTTTCAAGAAATTATCAAGCTATTTAGGTAATAAGTGTGTCCTTATTTGGAAATTATTAAAGTTTTGCTCTAGTTGAGAAGAAATACCTTTCCAGGTCATCTGGGTAGTATAACATGGAATTCTCATCTGCCCAGCACATCAGAGTTTATTCTGTGTTCACCCGAATGACTTATAAATAACCCAAAAGCAAGTTATTACCTAAAATAATGACATCCAGTACAACCAAAAAGGTACTGGATTAAAATTACTCAGTAAATGAAAGTTCTAGAAAGCATCCAGCAATACCATATTCTTTCCCCTTAAAATCCTTCTCAGTTAGTAATTGCCATGCTGAATTACATTACCCAAAAGTTCAAGAAATATTACAGTGGTGGTATCATCCCCTGAGGTAAATTTTACTACTGCTTTTATATTTTTCACTTTTTCCATCTTTTTATAGTTTGCTAAGTCGCACTAGCCTGAAACATAATTCCTTTTGCACATATATTCTGTTTTGTCAAGTTTTTGTGAGTACCAGAAAAACGTTCAGGTGAAGTCCTGATCATCCTATAGACATGATTTAAGGTTACATTATTCTGGACATAGAATTCCATTGATATATTATTGATGAAACTGAGAAGATATAAAAAAAGTGTTCCTAACCCCTACTGTACGATCCAGCCAATATGATCAGCAAGAGAAAGTAACTGGCATTGTTATCTTCTTTGGTTTAAGAGAATGACACGAAGTGTGTGTGGGTAAGATGATCACTGATACTTCATTTTGGTAGTCAAATAAAAACTTGCATTATTACAAAAATTCATTTGACAAAAAGAAAAGACACCTGTTGGAGATAAGAGTCCCACTTGGGTTTTCAAGTAAATGTACTGGAATCTTATACCAAATTTTTACTTTTAAAAGAAAATATTTGACTCAAAGATAGAATTAAAAGATTTAGAAAAGCTAAGGAAATCACATAGGTTTGGGGTTTTGTTGGATTTCTTAGAGCTAGCTAACAAAAATCAGCAATGGATACTACTTGAGTTTAATGAGTAAAATAAACTATGACAAAAATATTTATAATTTAGGTATAAAATCCCAATCATTTAAAACTAATATTCCACTAAAGGTCATTCCTTGCAACAAATGTGTGGGGTTTTTTTAGTCTTACAAGAAAAAAATTAAAACTATTATGACAGAAATTTAATAGTATAGCAAAGTTCTTTGCTGCATTAAGTAAATTCACTTAGAGAAAAGTTTGACTTAAAAATTATTTAATCCAAAATACTGATGTAGCTTAAATTTCACAGAGACTTACATAGACAGTAACATTCTTTCTGATCTAAATAATGGCTGCCTAACTGACTACACCAGAATTTGTATTATTCCCTGATATAGACTTTTCTATCAAGTGCCATTAAGACTGATGATTTCTGCGGCCTAAAAGGAATCTCAACCAGGAATACTACTGAAAGTAGAAAAAAGGAAAATAAAGAAGGCAAGGTAGGCTTATAAAGACACAAGCTTCAAAAGTGAATCTATAAAAATTTACAGCAGGGTACCTATCCAGGGATAGGTAGAAATAAAGATGAGAGCACCTAAATATACAAAGGACCTTCATAGTTGACCACATTCCTACGTTGACCACCTCAAGTTGACTGAATTTTCATAGACTAAACATGCACCACATGTACATATCAGTACAGCAGGCCTAATTCCTTATGTTGACCAGTTTATTACAGTCCCTTGGGTGGTCAATTTACGGAGGTTCTACTTATACTTCAGAAAAGCTCATCTAAATCAATTACAGTGTTGGAGTTAAGAAAATCTTTGGTTGACTCTAGGGTTTTTACACTCTAAGACTTTAGAGGTAGAACTTCGAGAGTAATAAAGAAAATACATACTTTCTTCTGAATAACACCCTTAGTCATTGCAAAATAGAACTCTCAGTTCTTCAGTGAGCACTGTCATTCCTAACTACACATCATTAGATCTTTCCTAAAACTTTAAACGGTAGAGTTTTTTTGTCTTTCACTTAGTTCTTCACTGTTTTGTTCATTTTCCTTTTATGTCAATGTTATTATCTAGCTGTTTTAATAATACACGGGCCCCAAATAAACCCAACACTATAGATTTTGACTGAGCAGTATAGAACACACCAGTACTATCTCATTTACTATTTTTTGGTATTGCATTTCAGGTAACGTCACCTTATCTTTTCTGATAGCCAAGTCAAACTATTTGTATTTAGGTCTAAAATAATAGAGCACATTGACTGCCTTAACTATAGTTGTTTATCTATATCTATCTATCTATCTGATCTATAGTTGTTTTATCTCTATAACATTGGTATATTTAACTAGTTGGCAACATTTCTGAGAACACTTCCCACATATTCTACCATAAGGCACTACACTTTCAGGTGCCCCATATGACATTTGAATAGATGACCTAATTATCACTGAGAAATATAAAGCTAAACGGAATACAGACACAGACTTGGCATTATGTTAATATATAACTCACTTCAATAAATTTAGGAAGTATGCAGATAAGAAGTGTTATCTCTTTCAACCTATATGTCCACATTAGTCCACAATTCCTTCAAGCTTTAATAAAATACAGACAAGGCGGCACCCATAGCTCTCAATGGGTAGGGCACCGGCCACATACACTGAGGCTGGCAAGTTCAAACCTGGCCTGGGCCAGCTAAACAACAATGAAAACTGCAACAACAACAACAACAACAACAGCAGCAAAACATAGCCAGGCATCATGGTGGGTGCCTAAATTCTCAGCTACTTGGGAGGCTGAGGCAAGAGAATCACTTACGCCCAAGAGTTTGAGGTTGCTGTGAGCTCTGACACTACAGCACTCTACTGAGGGTGACAGCTTAAGGTTCTGCCTCAAAAAAATAAAATAATAAAATAGACAAAATCAAACATAATTTGGTAATGAGTATTTTACTATTGGCATATAAAGAAAAAAATCCACTTTCTAGGCAGTATTTATACGTCTTCTTTTCTAAATGTGAGTTGCTGATTTTTTTTAAACAAATAGGAAATTCTTATGATTCAGTTACAAATTTGGATTTTAAAAATAACTGAAATAAACAAGGCACCACTTTTTCAAATTATCCAGATGCCTATTAGGAATTGAAAAGAACAAAAATCTCTTGTGGCTTGAAATAAAAATTATGGTTCTGAAATCAGGATGAGGGTCTTGGACCTTTTATGGTATTTCTGTTGATTTGCTCTACATCAGAAAATTAAAAGTAAAATAAAGAATTTTGTTATTTTTTTAAAAAAATATTCTAGATAAAAATAATTTTTCTTAAATTATCTTGTGATTTTAGTAGGTAAATATATACACAGGAGAAACCAAAATTTTAGCAACATGAAGTATGGATTTGAACCTCACTTTCATTGTCACTACCATATGTCTATGGCAGATTACTTTACTTCCTACTAAAATGCTGTTAGTATCAGTGTAACTATAATCTTTAACTGGAAATATGAAGTTTTTCTTCTACTTTCTTTTAAATTTTTATTCTTTTAGCTCTAACTAAGAGGTCTTATCAACTTTCATTATTTTAACTTCCATTTATGAGTTGATGACTTCTAAGTCAATATCTTCTAGCAAGTATTTCCTCTTAAATTTCATAAATCTGTAACTGCTTCTTTGACATTTCTATCTTTTTGTAGCATAAAGCAATTTAAATTCAACATGCCCAAACTGATCTCATAATCTTCCTTCCTTAGCCTGTTTCTCCTCCTGGATCAGACACCTGGGCACATCACTGACTCACGGGGCTGTTTAGAGTCCGCCCATCTGGCATTCCTACAATCAGATTTGTTTTCCTAGACTTTACTGTATGAGTAGTAACTTAAACAGTAACTTAATCTTGTCGTTCTTTTGCTTGAGCACTTTAGTGAATGCCAATAACACAGGCTGGAACTCAAATTCCAAAACTCTATTTTCCAGGATCTCCCTACACAAAACCTGATCTATCCCTCTAGTTTCAGCTTTCTCCATCCCTTGACTTGTTCTTTTCGCCCACACTGAATTGTTCCTGGTTCTCTATATACATCAGGATATTTCCAATTACCCTGCCTTTCCCTGTGCTTCTCTAGTCATTTATACTTGCCCACCCTCTCCCACTCCTTAACGTGAGCTCTTAAAGACACAGTTCAGGTGTCCTCTCCTCAGAAACAAAACACAACAAAAACCTTTATTTTCCTCCACTCTGACTCTCATGGAATACAAACTAATGAACAATTTTATTGCTGCATTTACAGTGTATTTTTAAGATTATCTTTGCTTGTGTCTACATTCCCGTATTTTTCTATAGTCTTATTTGTTACTTCCTAACCATATAAGTACTCAGTGTAGATCTGAAGGATAAATGAAGAAATAGATGACATCTGAACCAGGCCTTAAAAGACAGGCAAGACGGTGACTTATACAAAGGGCAGAAATGTTGTTTCAGGCCATGACACAGCCTGAGCAGGGGCATAAGGAAGAAATCAGAGAATACATGTGAATCAACGTAAAGCCAGACAAAAAGAAGATAGTTAAGATAACATGGTACATTGGCTGCAATGGCCTGGCTTTATTCTTTCTGGGTACTTAAAACTATCAGGAGAGCCCGTCTAATGCAGGTATTCCCTTACCTGGACCATTTATACAGATAACAAATGACTGAATTCGTACCATAAAGGAATTATATGAAGTAAATCAAAACATAATTTCATGCATCATATAGTATACAGACTCAGGTTCTGGATATTTCCTATTTCTAATTTGTACTGGATCAAGAATTAATAAAAGCCTCACTAATGATTATAGCAAAGAACAGTCTCTGATTTGGGCTTCCGTGCTCACTCGCCTTGCCCTCAGGCACACCATTTGGTACTGTGTGTCTCTACTCTGGAACCTCTTACTTCAGACTCTGCTGTAAGGTCACCTTTGATACAGTTTTATTTTAATTAAAGTGATTATTAAGTTCGTTTTCTTCCTTTCTGTTATGCTCCACAAAATGCCTGGCCTGCATTCCTTGGTATTGTGGACTGACTTCTTTCTATTTGGGGGGACCTGAATTTTCCTGTCTCTAATCTTAGGACATCGTGTTCTCTAGCCATCTGTTTCTGCATTCTGCCTACACAGCAGAGAGGGAAAAAAAGAATTTTATATCCCACTTTTGTTGGGAAGAGTAACTTTCGGATTAAGTGTGAACCATCAGCAGAAAGCCTGCTAGAGAGGAATGGAGAGGTTGTGACATTTCAAGTGTAACAGCAGTCACACCCATCCCCAAATCCAGTAACTCAGTTTATATGCAGTAGACAACTTATATTCAATGTCGTAAAATTGTACAGGGAGCACTCTGTGGCAAGAAAATAGAATTCATGATGCTACAACATTTGAGAAATTAGATATAGTGAAAATCACAGAGGGTCTAAAATGAAGGACTAGACAAAGACTAAATATGTAAACAAAGGAATAATGATCATTTGAGGATAATAAAATCAAAGCTGATGTTTTTCATATTAAAGAGTGAAGAAATTATATTTTTACTTTTTATATGAAGAATCTTAGGTGGGATGAAAGTATTCTCAATATGTAAATCACTTTAGCCATAAAATATGATGTGCTCCAAAAATTCTAAAGAAACTTATTTAGAATTTGTTGGAATTTTCCATTAAAAGAAATGGCCTTTTCTTCACAAGCTCCAACAAAACTATTTTTCAGGTTGTTTTAATACTAAAAGTAAAGCGCAGGTCCTGAGCATCCATGCATTTATACCAGATGATGTCCCTAGTAGTTCTTGCTAAAGGACAATCACACCTGCGGAAAGCATAAACTGATCTCTATTTACCCTTGGAAGCTGAAAATTGTTAGTGGCATGTGTTATGTTTGATAAAAATGTTACTTGGCAGGACAAAGTAGTGACTTTCAACATCAAAAAGGCACATTGAAATATATCAGAGAAGAAGTTATTTTGATACATTGTAAATAGGACATAAATTTTTAAAAGAGAGATCCAGTTGAGTTTATTTAAATTAATTTTATTCAAGTTTGAGATTATTTAAATGAATGTTATATCTACAATCTTAACATAGGACATTTGGTGTTTAACTCTAAGTTATTCACTGAAATATTTTGGCTATCAGATAATTTATTACTTTTTTTCTTCCTTTGTAACCAAGTTCTCTGTATGATACAGGGAACTCTCATTTCAAAAATGAAGACAAATGGCAATTAGATCTTAAAACTCTAAGGCAATAAATAATTCATATAGAAAAATGGTAATAACTTGATATTTTTATTTTCCTGCATTGTTGAGATTATTTTCACATTAGAATTTGTTTTTTAAACAAGGCATTATCACAAATATTTAAATTACTACATAGATATGAGCCCATATCAATAGTTCCTTTTCATATTTTCTATTTATAAAATTGTTTGCCTCAAGATTAATGTTCTAGATATCAAAACCTTATGAGAGGTTAAATACATATATAATAATGACTTACATGGATATTTTCCTCTTAAAAAAAAAATGTGCCATGACAAATTGAGACCTTGTCTCTAAAAAATAAAAAAATAATGTGCCAAAATAAACTAATTTTAAATTTTAGTCATGGAATTTTTATAGGCTCATTTTTAGAGTTTTTGGCCTCATTATTTGTTGAGAAATAAAGTGCTGCCAAATATACCAAAATGTCAGTATGAGTGGATTTTTTCTGATACTATCAGGTGATACCGTGGTAGCCACCCAGATCTTCCCTCCTGGCCAAGCATTTATCCCCCAGGAAGAAAGCTTCTACCTTCTGTTAGTCACAGATGACCCCTCTTTAGCAATAGCTCTCTGTAAAAGGGAGCTGCCTCATTCAAGATTACTTGCTTTCTTCAGAGACAACCAACATCCAATATTGTTATTATAGGGTACAAATATCCAACCTTCTTCCCACAATTTTGATACTTTTGAACCATTTGAGTTTCAGAGCTCCACTGGAGAACAAAGAGACCTCTACAAAACTATATCAAGTTCAAAATTTGCCTCTGCTATCTGCCCTTTCCCCTAGTCTCTTAAAAATACTGTTCCCAAGAGTACTCACCAATGTAAGAACTACATACAAATGTCTATCTCAGGGTTGACTCCCTGGGTAAAATAACCTATGAAAATTGGTGTCAGAGTGGTACTGAGAAATAGGCACTCAAATGAGATTCTGGAACCCTATCAACCATTGTAGAGCTATCACATTCCCAGTATTAGATAAAGCAATGGCAGACCATGGTGTGTGGCTTTCCCTATGGGTGAACAGGGAGAGGATATCAGTGGAAAGGAATACTCTGGGAGGTGGGGAGGCGGAGTCTAACATCTCAGCTATTTAAGAACTATAAGGAACTATAAGCAATTACATTGACTATAGAATCAAACAATCATGGCTGAATGCTGTTGATGAATTAGAAGGAAAACTTAAAAAGAAAAATGGAGGATGAGAATTGCTAATTCAAGGCAAAATATGAAGCTACATTAACTCCCCAGTAAAATATAAAGATGCCTCCTATATCCTTGAGGTAGTAAAGCTGAGGATCAAACTCAAAACTCAAAAGGGTAGAAAAGTTCCTGAAGATTGAGTTCTCATGCCTTGCAAGTCTATTCTGCCAAGATCAGATCAGATTACTGGGAAGGAGCAAGATTCTAAAATTAAGACTGAAAAATCTCTGTCTACAATGCTCCAGAGCCCTCTGAGGCCCTGCAAAAGTGGCTGACTATTCTTTGTTCATAGCTAGTGTCCTTCCACTTTACTTAAACATAAAGTTAGAATTCATAGATATAAGAGCACTCCCTATGATTCAATATTTATATTCCTAGCAAGAACCCTAGGAGAAAAGTCCTAACATTCTATTAGAATAACTCTTAGAAGTATGAAGAAAGCAATAGCCCATAGTAAGTGAAGTAAAAGTAACAAAATCCATGAAGGATGGTAGAAGATGAATTCAAAAGGCTCAGAAAAGTATATCTGCTTCATAAAAGAGTAGATATGCTACATAAAGCCAGAAAATTCACCAGATGACTGTGTTTCAGAGTAGCCCTGAGGATCCTGTTACCAAAGAGATAATATGTTTCTAATAAAGGCATCAGCAATATTAAATAACTCAGTGGTGGCTTTCCACTGCAAGACAGGGATACAAGGAGATAGTGTTACAGAAATGGGCTCCCTGATAGGAATGGTATTGATATAAGCCCAAAATAATAGAGACCATAATATGGTGTTACTTAACCATCAGAGACAAAGTTGAAGCAATTATTCTTATGAGAGCAAGGTAAGACTAATAGCAAGGATGCCCTTAATAACAGAGAGCCTTGGAAATGGAAAAGGAAGCACAGTGTCCCTTAGCACAAGATAGGGAAGTGCTCAATCAACACAAAGAAATCAAGGTTGGTTGATCAGAGGGTGAAGGTGTCTGCTCCAAGAAAATTCACAAGCCCTTATGGAACATCCAGAAATGACCCAGTTTTCAGATCTAGAACTCTCTATTGAAGACAGGTCAGGACCCAGGATAAAGAATCCTACATTAATATGATCAGGTTTTATAGCAAAACTTCCTCCAGCATTTCCCCAAAGTTATCTATGGTCATCTACTCAAGTAACTTTATGTTGAGGCAAGGAGAATAGGCAGATATCTTGTGACCTTTGAACACAACATTTGAGTTGACATTGAAGTGTTAACACATTCGTCCTCTAAGCCTACCTCTGTTAGAATGAAGTGACGTGAAAGCCAGGCAGTAATCTGCACCTTGGCTTAGGTCTGGCTTCAGGGGGTCCACTGAGATCTCATTACAATTTCCCTTGTTTCCCAAGTTTCTGTATATATAACTAAAATGGAATATACAATAGCTGTCAGGATTTCCACACTGATTTCATAGTTTGTGAGTCAAACACAATCATAGTGTGTTTGGAAATCTACACAGAAACCTCTGAAACTAATCCCACTCCTAACCAAGATACTACATTTTAAAAACCATCTGGTATTATAAGAAGAATTATGTAAACATTTAAAAGATAAAGGGCTGATGGTACCCATCATATATATCCCTGTTCATTTTTCCATGGCAGCCCTCACACAAACCAGATCCTAAAGGATAGCAGTGAACTATTGCACACTCAACCCTGCAGCAGCTCCAATTACAGTTGCTCAGTCAGATGTGCTGTTTTTACTAGAAAAGATCAGATCTAAATTATACTACCATTAATTTGAGGAATGCATTTTTTTCATACCTATCAATAAGCAGTTCACATTCATATGGGAATGACAATGGTGTATATTTCAAGTTTTCTCCAAGGACTAGGTTTACCCTCTTGTACTGTATTATAATATTGCCTGAAGTAATCCACAGCAGTTAGATAGTCTACAGAATGTCACATGATCTATACAGGGATGACATGTTAATAACATGTTAATCAAACAAGTAACTGGTTCATCAATTTAGCTATTCAAACCAAATAACATAGTAATCAAGCCAAAAAATACTTTTATGCCAAATATGTTAGAGGCCTTCACAAGGTACATGTACTCTAGAAAAGATCTTTATCAGTGAAGTTTGTGTATGTCCCATGGTCTGAATCATGCCAAGTCATATACTTTGTAAAGGACAGATCATGTATCGGAGCTCCCATCACTAAGGAAACAATACAATACTTGGCTGGACTCTTCAGTAGATAGAGGGTATACATTTAAGACTTGGAAATAATGCTCCAATCAATTTACTTGGTTACGCAAAAGGCTACCAGCTTTCATTTTACCCAGAGAAGAAAAGTGCTGGACAGCAGGTCCAGTTTCATTGTAAGTCCTCCTGCCTCTTGGGCCACATGACCCAACAGATCCTATATTTTTAAAGGGGAAAAATATTTTTGGTGGGGAAAGATGCAATGTGGAGAATTCTCCAGCAGTAAAACAACAACATAGACTCTTTGGGTTTTCACTCAAGTCCATACCACCTGCAACAGATAACCAAATATAATGTGAAAGGTGGTCTATATTGTTATTCCAGCCTCAGCAGAGATATTGATATGTCAAATGCCCACATAACTTGCATGTCCCATCATGAGTTGTGTATAGCCTAATACAAAATGGACCCAACAACAGTCCCTAATAAGGTGGAAATAGAATATGTGTACCTGACATGAACAGAGACAAAGATCAGAAGGGTCTGTTCACAAATAAGAACAACAGACTTTGATATCTCTCTCTCAGCCTACAATTGTGGTTGTATGTCAGGGGAGAATCACTTGTGACCAGATAATGCAGGAAAAATATCCCAAATTGGGGTCATGAATGCATTAGCTCAGTATGTAAGTTTGAGAGAAAAATTAACTGTCACTGTGGGTAATCTTTACCCAAGAATGTCCATTAAAACCAGATATAGGGGAAATCCTTGGAATGGTCAGAGATACAGACAGTGGAGGCCATCCATGTCATGCATAGAGAAATGGGCTAAGAAAAATATTTATAGCCTCATAAGCAGTGGTAAATGACTTGACTATGGGGTTGTGGACACAGAAAGAGAAGGATTGGAAGGCTAGAAGTCTGAAGCAAAGTTATACAGATAGATTTTGTGGGAACTTTTGTGAACCTTTGTGTTGTATGTTAACATCCAACAAAATACACCAACAGAAGTGACACTGATAACAAAGGAGACAGAATGACTCTGCCATTTGACATCTGCCACCTCTGGGCCATCTCAGTGGCATTGGCTCATGAACAAAGTAGCTTTGATGGAAGAGATAAAGACTATACATGGACCCAATAGCTCCCACTAAGACTGATTTAGCTATCCAATTTGAATATCCAAATTTTCAGCAACAAAGAATTAAGCTTCCAAAATCCTAGTGCTAGTAAAGCTCTAACAATTGCTTATGCTGAACAAAGAGCTCTGATACTGTAATATTAACACTCCTATCATGATGAATGTCAAGTTGCTAACCTGACATCCCTGATGGAGGGCTATGAAGAGATGTATACAATCCTCTCTTAAGATGAGTTCTTCAGGAAACCAACCAGGAACTTCAGCGGCAATTTGATTACATTATCCTTACCATCATGGAGAGGGCAGTGAATCACCTTGACTAGAGTCAACATTTATCCTCATAAAGGACATTTCTACTGAAGCCAAAGGGCATCCGTGAGCACTATTACCTAAGGGTTAATAGAATGTCTGATTGGTGATGTGAGATCCCATAGGACAGCATACTGGATGAAAATAGCCTCTTCCCAGCATAGGGGATGTGGGTATGGAAACATGATCATGGAATACAGATGTCCTATCACACACCACACCATACAGAAGCTGCTAGAAGAACAGAAGAATTAAATGGTCTCTTGAAAGTACAGCTATTTGCTTTGAGATGACCATCTTGAGACAATAAGGCAGCATCTAGGAGTCAGAACTTTCCCCACATCGATGACAGTTATGACAGCAGGTTTAATACATGGAACCAAACCAGTGGATGTGTGAGAGGTCATGCTTCCAAAAAGGCCTGGTTTCCTGTTTGTGAAATTGATGCTTCCAGTTCCTGCAATTCTGATTTGTGTGGTTCTAGATGTCTTGTTCTCACATAAACACTTCTACATAGGGTACTCAGCAAATGCCCCAGTGAATCTCAAGCTGTCCTTTTCCAGCTGCAGGGATTACTGCCCGCTGGGATCTCATAGCCAAATTATCCTCTGAAAACTTTTACTGCCTTATCCTCTTCAATGGCCAGCCTGCCTAAAATGTCCTCACCACACTGTCACAATTTGGGATACTCTGAAGGGTCACCCCAGATCCAGAGTTGACCCTGTGTCAGCTGAGGTCTGTGCTACAATTGTATTCTACCCCACCTTCCCCTGACCTCATAGATACCAGACACTTACTCCTTCCCTCATAGATACCAGACACTTACTCTCATAGATACCAGACACTTACTCTCAAATCACTAGCTTGAGAATGTCCATTTTAACGTTTCCTTCCATGGAAACCCAAACTGTGATCAGTATCATCTCAATCTCATTTTCAGAAACTTGTCCCAAATCCTCTACATTTTATCTATCATCCTCCTTCATACTAAAGTTCTAAGGTTTCATTTTTTCATCCTTGCTTGCTCTTACTTTGTGTTTTTTAATGCCAGAAGCACTTTTCATGCAATCTGGCATTTAATTTTCAGGATACATTTATATGTGCTAAAAATGACCATTTTATCAGAAGCAAATACCCAGCTCTAAATTAAGTTACCCCATTCTCCTGCCACCTCTCCATAGATAGGATATAGTCTGACTTTTCTGTCAACCTGAGTGTTACAAAAGAGAAGACTTTAGAAGCAAAACACCTATAAAACCCCTATCTAATGTAAAACAAAATCATACACCTTTAAGCCAAGTCTCACATGCCATCTCTTGGTCTATAATTGCATCACTATAAATAGCAGGCTCCTTTACTCTCTAAAATCGCTCCAAAGATTAATGTACAAGCTTTCTTATAAGTTAACAAATGTATAGGTAGTAAGGCCCACTTTCCCTACCAACTTTTGTGTAAAAGTCTTTTGTGGAGTATAAAGACTACTTGGCTTTTTATTACTGAGACATCTTTATGTGTTCAACACATCATTAAATCTTTATGTAGTTTTGGAACTTTCTGAAAAATCTACTCACTTTTAAAATCCATTCAGGATATAAGCACTGCTAAAATAAACAGGAGTTAAAATAAAACTTCTAACTAGGCCATTATAGAAGGGAGATAAACAATACTGCCAGGTAAAATTTTTTCTTATTAAATTCCTTTCTCAAACCTCCTTTATTTCTTCAAGTTACCTACCAACGTGAAAATTCACTGATCACAGATTTCAGATGTTAGTTTAGTTTTTCCTTCCATTTTTTCCCCCTATTTTCAAAAGAATTGCTTTCAGAGCAAAGAAGAGATTTTGGTTAACTTCCAAACCTAAGTAATTTGGAAAACCTAAAACGGGTAATATGACAAGTTTATCTACATACCTATTGAAATCTAGGAAAAAGACTATAGTCAAGAAATCCAAGGGTTTTTTTGATACTTCAATATGTAATGAAGATGTATCAGCAAGGTATTAATTTCACAGTAAGTGGTGCACACAATATCAGTATTTTGAATCAATTTCTACTCCCATAACTCACCTTTCTTCTGGTCTTAACCTTAAAGTCCCTCAACTTTGATGATCAGCAAGTCCTAAAGTCAGATAAATCATAGAATTCATCTCCCATTTTTTACTCCAATACTACAGATATAAGTCCTACCGCAGATGTAACAGCTATATCATTTTTTAAAAGACATGAAAATAACTTTAATGTATAGCTAACTGGCCTTAAAGTAAATCAACACCTGAAACATTTAGGATTGAAGAGAAGAAACATTCATTAAACATTTAGAAAACTATTTTCATAATTTGCAATTCATGCCATCTAATTAAATACACCATTTAATTCATATTTAAGAAAATTAAATTTAGGAAAATGTATACTACCTCTTTGCCTTGCAGTCTCTCTTCTATCTTCCTCTCATTCATTCCACAGCATGAGAATGAAATGTTGTATTTCTGAGGAAGACCCCCCCCCAAATATAGCACTACACAATTCTTGCAGAATTATTAGAACAGGAAGTCAATTATTGACCAAATTTAAAGATACAGCAATAAAGCTAGATCAGCAGAAAGCTGAATCTATTTCCCAAACAAGATCAAATAAACACATCTACTGCATTATGTGACAGTACTGAAAATGAAAGCATTTAAAAGGCTCATAGAGAAATACACAAAAATAAATCTGATGATTACTCTGGTGGAATTCCTTAGGAACTATAGGAACTATTTAGGAACTATTCTTCAATAAGGTAAGTTCTGAGAAAAGTTTTATACTTCACAAATTCAAGTCAAAAAATATTTCACATGGTACAAGTAATATATGTTCTCATATTTTAAAAATAAAACAGGTACTGCAAGATACACATACGCGATTCCAAATATATAGTCCTTGACATTAAAACTGGTCAACTCATTAAATTCAGAGTTCCTATTCACACCAAAATCCATGCTCATAATACCCGGACTCTGTGGCAGATTGAGTAGAGCTGATAAAGCCAGAAATGAACTGGACCAAAACATTTAAAAACGAGAGGCACAAGTTACACTGAACTGAGCACTAAGATAGCTTTCTTATAGAGCATGACAGTGGAAAGTGTCTTTTACTCAAGAATCAGTAGGGTTGACTAGGAAGGAATTTAAAGACCTGTATGGTTTTATGACATTAAGGAATAATTCTATTCCATTCCCTAAGTGAGCAAATTACTTCTCTGCTTGCCCAGGTTATATCCTTTATAAACTGATGATAACTTCATCTTCCCTTTATATCTCAACAGATGACATGAGAGTTAATTGAAAAATGTAGGGGGAATTTATCTGTAAGTAGAAAATGTTGTCATTCTCTTGAAGTAAATTTTATATATATGTGTGTGTGTGTGTGTGTGTGTATAATTAATAAGAATATTTATAGCTGTTTTGAATCTACCAAAGCTTTTCAGGTAATTGTTTTCATCTATTTAAAGCTTACGAGAATTCTTAATAATTTGAGAGAATTTAAAGACTCAGTCCTCAGTTTCCCTCCTTCCTGGACATCTTCCCAGGAAGAAAGGCACCTAGGAAGTACTTGTAACTAACTATGAGAACAATAGATTGATTCAATTATTTATCCACAAGCATTTACTTAATATCTGTCATGAATAAAGACCCCTTCCAGATGTCAGAAATATAAAGAAAAATGTAATATAATTGTCACACGCCAAGCTCTCACAACTCCTAGCCTAGGGGTTCTAAGGAGTTTGTACAGAAATCCAAAGGATAATCATAAACAACTTCCCATCCACTTTAGGAAGTATCAGCCTTAATAATAATAACAGGCCCGGGACTATGTGTTATAGAGGCAGGTATTAATTTTGTTAAGTCATATGTCCCAAAATTACAACTCCATTTCTTGATCCCTGCTTTTTTCCAGTTACATTTTTTCCCCTAAATTGTGGAAAAACATAAAGTTCTTTGCTAGTGTGTGTTTGTTTCTGGTACCCAGAAGAAAGACTTAACATGCAGAAGAAAAGCAAAAAAAAAAAAAAAAAACCTATCAGCTGAGATTGTGAGGATAAATTTCCTTCTGTCTTCTTTGTGGTAAACATACCATTATTCCTCTTACTGACCAAATATAACTCGTTACACATTTGGCTATTGTTTCCTATGGCAAAACTTGAAATATTTATCTAGGTATTTACTTCCAGTTAAATTATTTTAGTCTCTGCATGCTAGAATTCACTACAATCCATTTCCACAGTGAAGTGTTTAGAAGTTATACTCTGTACCTGTGCTGTCCATATTTAAGTCCTGGTTTTCATTCACTAGCTGTGTCCTGGGGCAACTGTTGAAAATCTCTGTAGCTGAGCGGCGCCTATGGCTTAAAGGAGTAGGGCACTGGCCCCATATACTGGAGGTGGCAGGTTCAAACCTGGCCCTGGCCAAAAAAAAAAGGAAAGAAAATCTCTGTACCTCATTTCCTCATCTGTAAAATGGAGATAATAATAATACCTAGGGTTTGTGATGTACTTAAATGAATTTATACACTTAAAGTACATAAAACAGTTCCTGTAGCATAGTAAGGACTCAGTGCCTATTAATTATCATCCTTACTGTCATCATCTTTGAATGCCCTGGATAAATTTAGAGGTGGTTGGTAACAAACTGCTTAGTACTGACAGTTTGTTTTTAAAAACCAAATCACTCAATAATTTGAATATTACCTCAAAGTCCTTTCTGCATTAAGATAGGCCAAGAATAACTAAGTTGATATTACAAAAGATACCTTTACAGTAATTCATCAGTTTTCCCTAGGATTTACCAATTTGGATTTCAGAACAAAGAGAAAAGCAGTCCATCTCTTCTGACTAGTATTGTACTTATATTCACCTGGAGGCCAGTGCTTGCAACAGTAATGCCTTTGCATATAAACTATAGGAAGTCAAACTCTTTCCCCCAGAAACACAGCCCACCTGCCGGCATTCCCCCACAGTAAACAGTCACTCTAACCCACACAATTGCTTAGGCCAGAAACCTTGCAGGCATTTGTGATCCATCCCTCTTGGAACATCACTTTCCACGTCTGTCTAATCATTCATAAAGCGCATTGGACTTTGTGTTTGCCGTACCTCTGGATTCCATTCCTCTTTCCATTTCATTTTCATTTCCAGATAGATACCATGATCTCTAACCTAACCAGCAATAAGTTCAGTTGTGGCCATCTGCCCCTTTAATCCATTCTCTCCACAGCAAAAAGAATAATCTATTAAAACCTTAAATATATCTTTCCTATTTTATAAAAAAGATTTTCACGGCCTCTGGAATGAAATCCAAAATTACTAGCCTGCACGGTATCATCCTCTAGAATCTGGTGCTGCCAGATTAGGTTCAGCTCTGGCCACTGATAATCTTTCTCACATTTCTATCACTATCTGGCCTTTTCTTTTCTTTCTTTTTTTTTTTTTGTAGAGACAGAGTCTCACTTCTTCGCCCTTGGTAGAGTGCAGTGGAGTCGCTCTAGCAACCTCCAACTCCTGGGCTTAGGCGATTCTTCTGCCTCAGCCTCCTAAGTAGCTGGGACTACAGGCGCCCGCCACAACGCCCGGCTATTTTTTTGTTGCAGTTTGGCCGGCGCTGGGTTTGAACCTGCCACCCTCGGTATATGGGGCCGGTGCCCTACTCACTGAGCCACAGGCGCCTCCCGTGGCCTTTTCTCAAGTACTCCAGGCCATTGAGCTCACATCTGTAATTGCTATTTCCTCTTCCTCCCCACCCCCAGCTCCCTCCTCACACCTTGTCTCCATCTTTTTGTCATTTTTAACACCTACTGCAGCCAACTGCCTATTCCAGATCACTTTCTCAAAGAAATCGAAGTACTCATTTTGAAACTGTATTTCCCTTTCCTGACACTGACAGTACCATAAGTCAGTAATTAATTTGCAATTTGTTATTTAGTTTATGATTCTTTGTTTCCTCAATTATAATGTAAGTTCCATAATGGTGGTATTGTGGGGAGTAGGCCTTGTCTTTTATTTACAGTTAATGTTTCCCATATAACCTTAATATTGTTTTGGTGCTCTAACAATTAATTCGTGTCTTAATTTACTATTAAGATACAGCATTGGCTCGGCGCCTGTGGCTCAAGTGGCTAAGGCGCCAGCCACATACACCTAAGGTGGCAGGTTTAAATCTAGCCTGGGCCCACCGAACAACAATGATGGCTGCAACCAAAAAAATAGCTGGGCCTTGTGGCTGGTGCCTGTGGTCCCAGCTACTTGGGAGGCAGAGGCAGGGACTCTCTTGAGCCCAGGAGTTGGAGGTTGCTGTGAACTGTGATGCTACAGCACTCTACCCAGGGAGATAGCTTGAGGCTCTGTCTCAAAAAAAAAAAAAAGACTTAGCATTATGGTAAATGAAATAAGCCAGGCACAGAAAGAAAAATATGGCATGATCCCATTTATGTTGAATAGACAGAAAAATCAAATGCAGAGAAAGAGAGTAGAATAGTATTTACCAGGGTTAGGAAGGGGGACATATAGAACAAAAGATATAAACTTGCAGTTATATAAGTTGAAAGAGTTTAGAGATACAATACATGGCAGGAGAACTATGGTTAATAATACTGTGTTGCATACTGGAAATTTGCTAAAAGAGTAAATTTTAGGTACTTATCCCACAAAAATAAAAAAGAAGAAAGATAGCAATATGAGATAATGGATAAGTATGTTTTATTTCCTTACCTGTGGTAATCATGCACTATGTATATGTAGGTCAAAACACTATTTTGTATAACTATACATGATTTTTAAAAAGGAAAAGGAAGTAAAGAGACTCAGTAGAGTTACCAAAGGCCAGTGGCTGATTCAGAGAACTTAGATTCTCTAAAATCTAAATTCTTGCTTCTGATTCCACATTTAATTTCAGAATAAGAAAGAACCACCCCCGCTCCCTAATGTTTCACTGTTCCTTTAGTAACAGCAAATTCAGAAATTCAGGTCTCACTCCTGGAAGTTTTCCCAGCTCTTCACAATAGAAAAATGATTAGTACTTTATTCACCTGTTGAAAAAAATTAACATCACATTTTGTACAGAAAGGAAAATATAAAAAGTGACCTCCATCTATGGCAGCTGCTCAATCATTTTGCCTGAAATGGAAGAAGTACATAATAACACCTAATCCCAAGACCTTCAAAAAGAACAGAGTATGAGAAATTCAAAACTAACCTTGGATTTTCTAGGAAAACTAGTTTAACTATGACATTGAAAAGAAATTTAGAAAATATTGCTATCTTTCTATGAAGGTGTAACTCTGCATTAATATACCCCAGTTAATTGTACTTTGCTTCACATTTGCCTGTAGCAATGCATACTTCAGAGTAATTCTGGAAGGAATCGTTAAGAAATTTTACTCCATATTCCTCTAGTTATAAGTGATTAGTAAAAGCAAATATATGACTGATATATAAATTTCAAAAATCAGTGAATTTAGACTAAAAAACTGTTTTATTATTTATTTTAGGAGAAATACTTCATCTGAGTTTTCTATTTTTTCTTTTTTTCTTTTTGCCATATCTTTTCAGCCATCTCAAAAGATGCTTCTTTTTCCAAAAATATTTAAATGTTTATGTCCTCTAGGATGCTAAACTGGTAATTCTGCAAATTTCATTACTATTTACCAAATATGCATATGTGCTTCTCCTCCCTGGGAAGGAATTATATTTCTCTACCTTTCATACGTCAGTTTGGACCTTAGTAACTTGCTTTGACCATGACAATGTGAGTGGGAGTTTTACATGGCACTTCCAGGTAAGGGTTCATTCGTGTTTCATCAAATTCTTTTTTCTCTTTGCATAATGATAAACAATGATCTATACAAAAGTTGTTCAGGAAGGCTGTGCCCAGAGATAAGAGCTAGAGTCAAAACCTACCCAAATAAACATTTAGCAAAAGAAAGAAGTAAAACTTTGGTATTGTAAATCACTAGGCTTTGAGGGGTGTTTGTTACTGTAGCAAAACCACATCTCCCTGACTGATAGGCCATCTCACTTTCCCACTCTATTCCTGACTCTATAACCTTGGCTTTAGCTGTCATTTACATAGTACTTATTCTTCCCCAAGTCCTCCCTTACTAAAAAATTTTCATTACCAGGAATGGCCTAATCACCTGGGTACCATTCACACAGCATACAATCATGAGTAAAACTAAATTCACCATCTTTTCCCAAAAATGGTATCTGCTTTTTCTTATTTCTGCATTAGCTGTGAGAGTCTTCGTTAGCAGCTCACTCAGTCTCTCTCAGTCATACTCCATACCACTGATTACCAAGTTCTATCAATTGAGCAAGCCAGTTATTCAATCTATTCAATTTTTTTCTAACTTTCTTGCCTTGGTTTAGGAGTTCGACACTAACATTTTAGGTTTTAAAAGAAACTCACTAGACTGTCTCTACTTTCAATCTTGCACAACTTCAATGTATTCTCCAAATTACAACCAGTATGGGATTTTTAAAATCGAAAGCTGTTTTTATCACTTTGCTACTCTACCCATGGTACCACCAGGACCTAGTATGGCATTTGAGATTCTTTATAATCTTAATCCACTACACTTCTTTGGTTTTACTCACAGGCACACCCCCACTTCATCTTCCAATTTGACAAATTTCTAAAGGCACCATATTCCCTAAAACCTGTTAATTTTCATGTTTTTGTTTGTCAGTATTGCTCCCTACAACTGCATAACATACTTCATCCCCATAAGCCAAGGATACATCTCTGATTACCAAAAGCCATAAGCAGCTGTACACAATCCATCTCATATCCTGTCAATTCATGTATATCAAATGAGAAAAGGGATGGTCAGAGGGATACAAATAGAACTCAAAGTCTAATAGGTCAGGAAAATAAATCAAATGCAGAATCTTTTAAAGAAAACACTAATCAGAAGTGTTATAGTAAAGGTTAAACTGGATACGAATGAGAAATTTTGTAAAAGATTTAGCTATTAGAATGAATCGTGGGTATAGTAGCCAGTTTAAGTTAAAGAATAAATGGAAGATGGGACTTGGAGACATTAAATACAAACAACTCTCCTGACTAATGTAGAGGAGTTATGATGGAGAAAAGTAGTGAAGTAGCAAGAGGAGACACAGCAGAAAGGATATTCTCAGGATAGGATGACAGAATAGAGTGTGGAGATAGACTGGTTAGAACTGCTAAAGGGGGGATTCATAAACAAAGGTAACTCCTTTTAAGGGGGTAGAGGTATAAGAGAGTGGAATGATAGAAGGAAATGGAGAAGTTAAGAAACATAAGTTGCTTTGCCAAAAGAAGAGAAGAAATATAACAGATGTTTGGGCTTAGGCATGTGGAGTTTCAAGCAAAAGTAGGACTGGGAAATAGAAATATCCTCTAGATTTGAAAATATCCCTATGATAATAGATGAAAGGGCATACTTGACCTTTTGCAAATCACACACATTGATTTACCATGAAAAAACCAAGAAACTATCAAATTTTTCTCTGAGAGATGAAGCAGAGACTAGAATTCATCATGTTCCAACTCATTTTTCCAAAAAGGAACTTTTAATGTGATTAACATTTCATCACATCAAATAAATTTTCTTTCATTAAAAATAGTGAATGACACAAAAAACCATGTTCAAATAATTTGAAGAGCTTGGCAATATATAATCCATGCATATAACTATGTAGAAAGAGACCAAAAAACCACAGTACATCTTGAAAATAAAAAAGAAAGAGGAGGAGGAAGAGAGAAAAAGGAGGATAGAATGGGAGGGAAGAGGGAAAGAATGTACAGGAGATAGGGAGGGAAGAAGGGAAAGAGACAAGGTCTTTTTTCTTTAATTTGGAGATATAGAATAATTTTTCCAGTAACTGGAGTTACTCATTTAATACTATTTTATTCTTTGCTAATTTTCCCTTACAATATCAGACCCCATTTCCAACTTGGATGGATGTTTTGAAGATTAATTAGATGTTGTTTATACAGCAAAAGGTCACCTCAGCAAAAGTTATTATCCATATATAAACTATAAATCTACGTACAGATACAAATAAATTAAATGCTAGTTATAACATAGCTCTCTGGGGAAATATTTCTAAGAGTTCAGCATTATTTCTAATTAAACTATATTTCCTGAAACCAAGTTTTTAGACGTTGTGTGGATTTCTTTTGCCAAAGAAAAGTTTAAAACCCTGTATTGTTGGCAGAGTGCCTCTCACCTTAAACTTTTAAATTGGAGCAGGCTTTTTATTACAAATACTTCATGTAGGTGTTATATAACATCTTTGAAATACTTTATTTTATAGAATCTTGCTATTTTACTTTTACTTTTCTTATACGTATAATAAAAATGCATGCAAAGAGCCAGATATAGTCTGTTGCCCTGGCAATGCTTCTACATATGTTGTTTAAAAGGTGTGTATGTGTTTACAACATCAAGAATCCATATGATAGGAGGGGTAAAGCAAGATGACAGGTGACGGAGACATACCGTTTGCAGTGATGGTGGTGAAATCAGGGAGAAAGGGCTCCAGCCACCTCTGGCTAGGGTGCCCTGCCCAGAGGCATTGCTTCAGGGTAGCAAGGAGGCAGAGAGACGCTAAGAGCCAATAAAGAGTTCAGAAGTAGTGGAGAACTGGCACAGAAAGTGAGTGTTTATGTGTTAGCAGAGACTGGCTGGTTCAGCAGTGGGTTTCAGATACAGAAGGCCAGTCCAGCAGGTTTTTAATTTTTTTTTTCTTTTTTGGACCTGTGTACTTCCTGAAGCTACCTTGGGAGAGCTTGGGCAAGCGAGCAACCTTAAACAGCACCCAGTGGCTGGGATTGAGCCAGGGGCTGAATGAAGCTCTTGTTCTGGGATCGGTAGGGTGCCACCATGTGGAAGAACAGCCTGGGAGGAATATTATCGTCTATATCTGAAGCCCACCCAATTTTTCTCCAAGATTTTTTGTTTGTTCATTTTGTTTTTATATCCTTAATTTTTCATTATTTCTTTCTTCAACAGTAATGGCACTATTTTTGCTACAGTTTTTCTGCTCCTTTTATTCTTCTTATTCTAACTTATTAGGGTTATTGTCTAAATGTTTTGTTTTGATGTATTTTTCCACTTTTAATTGCTTCAATATGAGGACTTAATTTTTGCTACAATCTACCCTTTTATTCTTTTTTCCTTTCTATTTCTCCCCTCTCTCCTTTTGTAAACATTTTTCTACTTTTCTATCTTTCCTATGTAAATTTCTTAAACAACTACTAAGATATAGCATTTTCTTTTACATTTTACACAATTTTCTTTTCAATTTTATGTATTTCTATTATTTTTTTCTGAACTGTTTTATTCTTTGTCAATTTGCATTCTGTTTATGAGACAAAGCCTCAATATGAGGCCTGGGCTTGGGGGACAATAGCATTGGCCTGGCTCAAGGAGACATTGACCCCTTAGTTCAGGATGTCCTTCTAGCTTTGCCTTCAGAAAGAAGCAATTAGTAGGTCCTCACTACGAGATACTGCTGTATTGTTTTTCTTTTTTCTATCTAGTGGAGATGGGGGTCCTGTTTTTGCTCAGGTTGGTAAGGAGTTCCTGACCTTGGGAAACCCAGACAACCCAGCCCCCCAGAGACTGGGAATTGTCAGTCTAGATCAAAAAACCCTGTTGAACATTATGTTATTCCAATGTCTATCTTTCTGTTGTTATTCTCTTTTTTGCATCAATCTCCCCTTTTACACAACCCTTTTCTTTATCATTTCTCTTTTTTCTTCCTCTTCTCCCTTTCATGGTCCACTTTTCTCTTACTTTTGGCCTTATACCCAAAAGGATATGTCAACACCTAAAACAGAGACAGAGTAATTTAAAGAGAAAGAGCAAGTGAAAGGAAAAAGTAGGGGAAGGAAGTAGACAAGAAGAAAACACTCATGAGGAGGAACCAGAAGAAAAATCCTGACAATATGAAAAAACAGAACAGAGCCACCCTCCCAAGGGATCATGCAAGGATCCCATCTATAAAGAATTAATGGAAATGACAGACCAGATATTTAAAATGTGAATGGTAAAACAATGAAGGAAATTGCTGAGAAAGCACAAAATAAAAGGAAATCCAAAACAGAACCAAATAAGGGAAGATATGAAGAATATAGAAAGGACATGGTGGAGCTTAAGCAATTGAGGAGTCAATAAATATGCAGTAAAATGTATCAATAACAGATTAGACCATGGAGATGGAGAATAAAGAATCTCAGAGAAGATAAAGCTCTTGAGTTATCATAGGCAGTTAAAGAGAGAGAAAAAAAAGGAGATAGAAAAGGCAGAATATTTATTCAGAATTGTGGTACTTTACAAAGCATTCAAACATCTCAATGATAG
>CAUYQV010031800.1:0-54637 GCA_963574575.1 Galagoides demidoff | reverse complement strand
ATCCGAAATACTTCCATCAAACTGATCAACACAGCCTTCATGTCATTTTCTCAGTTATTGTTTTAAAACGTTCTGATTCTACTCTTAGAGAGTTTCACTTGTACCCCTGTAAGATAAACCTCAAAAATGGTCCCTCCAATCACCCTCCCTCCACCCATTCCCCCACTCCCTTCTCCCTCCCCCCTCCCCACATTCATAGGCTATTTGGTTATAGCTTTCATATAAAAGGTATAAATTAGTGTACATTGGATACTTTTTCCTCCATTCTTGTGATACTTTGCTGAGAAGAACATTCTCCAGCTCCATCCATGTGAACATGAAGGACGTAAAGTCTCCATCAGATTCACTTCTACTGAGCTTTTCCCTTGCCTCTGTAACCTCTGAGACAGTAGGACCAGCCCTCTCTCTTCCTCCCCCTACCAGCCTATTCTCTGCATAGATGATGAAGAGGAAATATATTTTCCCTCCATATTATTTTCTTTTCTCTGGCTTCCCCCATTGTAAGAATACAGTATCAGATACATACATATAACATACAGTGTATTAATCGATTATATGCCATCAGCAAGGCTTCTGGGCAATGGTAGTTTATTACTAAGTTTTTGGGAACTCAAAAGTTATACACAGATCTTTGACTGTACACGTTTGGGCACCCTAAACTCCACATTGTTCAAGGGGCAGCTGTATTTTCTTTCTCAAGAAGTTAGGAAATGTGACATGTTCATATTCTTAGAACTCCTCTGCCCACTTAATCATTCTGGTTAAGGTATATTTTTAACTAGAGTTATACACAGCTTGCAATGTGAATCTTATTTCTCCAGAAGAACTGAGAGAAATAAGGTAAAGTTCTAATGTATTATTATATTTTTAAATGTTAAGACACATACACTGTGGGGTGGTGTGCTGTGCTGTATAGGGTGTTATGGACTGCAGCTAATTGGAAAAATGAATCTGGACCATAGCTGAAAAGTACCAGGAAAACAGTTCAGTATACAGAGAGTAAGAAATGGATGGGTGTACTCAACTCTAGCTTCTTTACTGACAAGGTATCAACCTCAAGTTTTTTAATCATCTTAGCCTTCATTTTTAAAAGCAGTGAAATAAAGAAAATGATACCTATTATACAGGGTTATGCAACAAAAATAAAGTATAACATAAAATAGATGCTAAACCAATAGTAGCTTTTATTATAATGCTAGACAAGGAAGTATACATGTAGTATAAAAAAATCAGCACATGGTACCCCACATATGCATGAATGTATCCCAGATCTATGTGTATCTGACTTAATAAAATAAAAAAAAAGAAGGTTATGTTTTGAGGAAGATAAAAATCAGGGACCACTTCTTTCCTGAAGGTTTTTCAAATAACTCTAATCAATATTGATGTCTGCTCCTCAACTACATTAGCATGCAGTAAATTTAACTTTTTATTATATCATATTTTTTTCTAATTATTTCAGAAGGGTAATCCTTGCTCTAGAGGAAAAAAAAATGTTGACTGATCAATGTATTTAATTTTTTAAAAATTTTTCCTAGTGTAGTATTTTTACCTATCCACCGATACAGATGTGTGCATGTACATACCCACACTCAGGCATGCACTGGCACTTTGGTTAAATAAATAAAACCATTCGTAACATAGGAATCAAAGTGGTAAAGAAATTTTACAATTTAATGAATTTTTTGTTTAGATATAGTCATTATTTCAGGTAGATACTCTTTCTTTGAGTACACTGTGAAAATTAGCCTTGATATTCCATAATTCTTATTCAAGTTGTAAACTAGAACTCAAACATGGCTAGACTACTAACACTGTTGTATTACAAACAACCAAGGTGAAATCATATCATCCCTTTATCAGTATAAGTAATTAAAGAAAAGTCAGTTTAATATTATATAATAATCATATACAAGAAAGAAAATCTTGATGAATTGGAAAATGGTTTTCTCCACATTCCTATCAAATCTAGCATATCACTTCTATATGTAAACAGTTGGTATCACCTTACATACCCCAAATTAAAATCCTGGACTATATGGTCGCATGTCCTAGTCCCAGTATAATTTCAGATCCCACTTTTACTATTAATTTCTATACTCGGGGTCTCCACTAGCCAAGATTATGCCCCTTGATAAAATAAAAAGAAGTGCACGGTTGAAAGCTTGTGGAGTAAGCAGAGAGCACCTTTCTGAAAATTCAAGGAAAGTGCTCCTTCTTCTGAATAGAAGCAGAACAATGAAAGGTCCGTTGGTGAGTGGAGCTTGGTCTGGATTTCAGCCAGCTCGCACTCTCATCTGGGTACCCTTTGTGCAGGGAAAAACCTGAACAATCTTATCCCGTCTACCTCTTTCATCTCCAGAAACTCTACTTACTCAGAATTCTTCTAATTTCATACCCTCCTTCTCTATTTGTATTTTCTTTGTTTTTTGTGAAGCCTTTGCTGATTCCACAGCCTAATACCTGCATGCAAATGATCAGTCATTACCTCTTCCCTGTTACCTTTGTACCTTCACATTTTTTATCATTGTGTCAATTATACTGTGTTAGCCTTGTATTTACACAACTGCCTTCCTTACTAGCTATGGATTCTTAATGAGAAATTTCCAGTTTTAATTCACATTTCTAAACCTGGTAATTAGTACTATCTGTAAGGGCACTATATTTTAATTTTTATTAAAGAAATGAATGAATGAACCTAGGCATGCGTGACTTCTTAGACAGATGGAGGTAGATGGATGAACATATTAAAGGCTAAATAAAACCCTTTTCTAATTACCTGAAATACCCTATTTCAATAGTCATCTGTTTAGAGTCTCTTATTAGATTTCTGTTCAGATCTCCCATTTTCTAATATTTCTTTTTCTGATTTATTTTAACAAACCAAAGAGAATGATCTCTAATAATCACCACCAATAGCGATACAAACAACAAATATTTATAGAGCAGCCTCTGTACTAAGAGCTTTCTATAAATTCCCTCACATAGCATTCCTCAGAACCCAATAAGGTAACAACTCTAATTATTATTGTTTATTAAAACATTGCATCTTACCCCTGAGAAGACCATGTCCCGGAGTGATGAAGTAACTCGCCTAAGATCACGTATTTTAAAAGTAGTGGAACTGGGTCTGACGTTAGCTCTTTAATTTGGAGACTGAATGTATCCACTGTATTATACTTATTTTTATTCACTCATTTTTTACCCTCCCAAAGTCAAGTATTTGGTCCAACAGCTGGTACTCAATATGTGTAATTGAGCAAATTAATTAATGAAATTTAAGTGAAGCTCTCTTCAGACAACTATGGGAATTACTGAAGTCCCAACATAATGTCTTTAGGTAATCACATCTCTCTAAGAAAAAAAAAAATTGGAAAGAAAGTCTAAATACCCAACTGCAAAAATCATACACATTAATCCATACTATCATGGGCTTACTAAATCAGTTTCTAAAATACACTATCTGGTGTGACATATTTGCCCAAATGAACAAATGTGAAATTTAAGACAATGTCATAAAGTTTTCCTTCATGAAGACACTTCAAATGTTACAGAAACTTTTCTTAACAAATGCTACATTTGTAAGAAAATGGTCTGTATTATGTTACTGAACTTATTACATAACAAGCCTATTGGTTTTCTTAATTCCTTAAAATTAATTATTTCACTCTCTATATTTTTTTCTACTTAATAGATGAACATATTATTATTATTATTATTATTATTATTATTATTTTGTGGGTATAGTAATTAATAAACATGCTCACTGGCTTGTGTAGAGACAGAGCAGTGAGCAGGCTTCAATCAAGAAAAACACTCGGAAGGCCACGTCCCAACCCCCTGGAAGAGGATGAAGAAGCAAAAAACCAAAGGTCAGGTGGGCCAGGTGAGAGGGGTGGAGTCGGGGAAAGGCCCAGATTCAGGAGAAATCTCGGTACATTGCAAGAAATTCTCATTGGCATCTCAAGCTAAGAAGTTTGGGGTTTATTTTGGGTGCAAAGAGAAATTACTGAAATGTTTCAAATGAGGAAATTAAGATCAAACTTGAGTTTTAAAACGAGGATGCTGACTGCACGGTAGTAGCACTGGATTCGACAGGGGGGACAGTGGAGGCAATTTCAAGAGACCAGAATTAAGGTAATGACAGTGCGAGAGAGAAAAATCTCACTTCGACAATATGTGCCATTTTAGCCTCATCACTGCTTAGAACTTTGCATCTAACACCCTGGCTGGAAGGTGGGAATGTTGATTTTCTTTGTCAGAGATTTTTACCTACCGTCCATCTCTATCCCGTTTTAAAATGTAATTTGGCACTTAGTTTGACAGGTTTGAGTCCTTCAGCCAAATCCCAAACTCTTACCGAGTATTAATTCCTTATTATGTTTTTCAAAAAACTATTATTCCAAATACTTATTTTTAAAATCATATGCATGTTTTTCTTCATCATACATCAAAAAGGTCTGGTTTTCTCCGTACATGAGTTAAGTGGAAGCTAAGTAAAATGATTGCTCATTTTTTTTTTTCCCAGTACACATTGATCAGGTTCAGGGAAGTTAAAAGATTAGAAAGATAATTGTGAAACGTTGTGAAACTACAATTATGAAATATATCTGAGTATTCTTTATGTATCTTAATTCAAAATCTATAAATGGATTAAATTATACTTAAGTCAGTTAAAAAAACAATTAAAAACACGCCATCCTCCACTGACCAATGTTCAATTTTGTCTTTTCAAATCTCTTTCGCGTCTCTGCCCTCTCACCATTTTCACTTTTTGCAAACTGAATTCACACATTCCCTGGGCTTCCTCTGGCCTAACAGAAGAGCCACTTCTCTTATCCCCATTCCACTTTCGTTTCTTCTAGGAGCTAAAAGGCTGCTCAGTAAGAATCCGGTCAACCAAAAATTGTAACTCCACATAAAAGATAAGCAAACTGAAATAAGAACAGAAAAATGAATGCATAAAAGAGGCTTTACAGAGATAGGATGGACCAGGTACATAGGACGGGAAAGAATAAAAGAAAGCTTAGACAAATAGCTTGTAAAGACAGCTGCATGAGGAGGTGAGGCTTTATAATGTGAAAAGTGTATGCGTGTGTGAATGTGTGTGTACAAGCACCATCATAAATATTTTTAATTGTGTTTTCAGAAGTAGCTCTTATTCCAAGACTCTATCCTTTTCTGCTTTTTTCCCATGAAACATCCTATTAATTTATGTAAGTCAATGTTATAGTTTCATCTGTTTGAGTGTTTGTTTTGATATTGTTAGTACAGTAAGAAGCAATCAACCCTATACTGATTTCCAAATCAATTTTGAAAACTGTACTGGTCTGAGTAACCTGACATCTGAAGACCACTAACTTAATGGATTTTAACCTGGAAGTCAGAAATGTTAAATACTGAAGATGGAACTGGTTTGGGACATGAATGTTAAGTGTAGAAAAGACATCCACATGAAGATGCTTAGTGAATTTGAAACATAGGAAAGATGTCCAGCAGGCAGCTGGATTATTCAAGAGATGACCTTAGTAGAGACATGCAGGGGTCCTCAAACTTTTTAAACAGGGGGCTAGCTCACTGTCCCTCAGACCGTTGGAGGGCCAGACTGTGGGCCCCGGGACAAGTCGGCTGCTAAGCAGGACAGGCAGCAGCGGCAAAAACACCCAGCAGGCCGAATAAATGTCCTAGGCAGGTTGCATGTGGCCTATGGGCTGTAGTTTGAGGACACCTGGATTAGGGAGTTATGTAGCAGGAGGTGATAGTGAGAACCTTGAGAGTACTCAGGAAATAAGAACAGAATAAGAAATAACAGTATAGGGTGATAGGTTTGGGAGAAAAAAGCAAAAATTGCCAAAGCAAGAGACTTTCCACTCCAGGCAACTGTCTTGAGCTGCCTCCTCTGTGTGACTATCTCTAAGTCTGTAAAGACTCATCAAAGCGCCGGCTGGCTGCAATCCTTCAGTCACTGCAGGGAATGCAGCCTGACCCACTCATCCACCTGTCTCCCTTGGGTTTCCAGGGTTGTGCCTGTTAAATTGCATTTCTCTCTCCCCCTTCTTTGCTTAGCCTAGTGCCTTTTGATTTGTAATTTTTAGAGATCTTTTAGCCTTAGATTGGGTATTTCCCCCATTGTTGCTTCTGAAATCACAGCTTTGTATCTATGCAAAACCCATAAGCTGCTTACACTCACACTTAGAGCCCTCCACTTCTGAGACCTCACACTCTGGCCCGGATCTGAAGCCCCAATATTCAGAGATGACAGGGAGCGGGTGGGAGGAGGAAGTGAATCAAATTTTAAAAAGAGAATGTAACCAGCCCCCATTTATTTATTTTTGTTTTACAGTGATTCCCTCTCAAGTCTTCATGAATTTTTTTTTTTTTTTGGCCTGGGCCAGTATCAATAAGAGGTTTTCCAAAATTTTCTTATAGAATTATTATAGTTTCTTGCCTTAAATTTAAGTCTTTTGTCCATTATGAGTTATTTTTTGTGAGTGGTAAGAAATACAGATCCTGTTCAGTATCTTACATGCCGCTATCCAGTTTTCCCAGCACCACTTACTGAACAGGGATTCTCTTCCCCAGTGTATGTTGTTATCTGTTTTGTCAAAAAACAGATGAGAGTGTGAGAATGAGTTCATCTCTGGGTTGGTCCTCTGTTCTGATCCATATATCTGTATCTCTGTTTTTGTGCTGGTACCTTGCTGTTTTGGTAACTATAATCTCGCAGTATAGCTTGAATTCTGTAAGGTGACACCTCTTGCTTTGTTCTTATTAAGCAAGGTTGTCTTGGCTATTTAGGGCTTCTGTACAGCTAAAGACATAATCAAAAGAGCAAATAGACAACCCACAGAATGGGAAAAAATACTGCATGCTATACATCTGATAAAGGACTGGTAACTAGAATAAGCAAAGAACTAAAGTAAATCAGCAATAAGTAGCAATGGCCCCATTTAAAAGGGACAAAAGACATTTGCACAGAAACATTTCAAATGAAGATATACTAATGGCCAACAAACTCAGGAAAAAATGCTCAACATCTCTGACCATTGGGAAAATGCAAATCAAAACCACAATGAGATAATCACCTAACTTAAATGAGAATGGCTTATATTAATAAGTCCTCCGAAAAAAGATGCTGGACCGGGTACAGAGAGAAAGGATCTCTTACACACTTTTGGTAGGACTGCAAAATAGTACAACCTCTATGGAAAATCATGTGGTTATACCTCAAATAAGTTAAAGTAGACCTACCATTTGACCTAGAAATCACATTTGAAACCCCCAAAAAAGACATTTTATAAAGTGGGCATCTGCACTTGTATATTTAAGGCAGCACAATTCCCAATTGCAAAGGCATGTAAACAACCCAAGTGCCTACCACTACATAAATAGATTAATAAAATCTAGTACTGGCATACCATGTAGTAATACTCAGCCATAAAAAAAAATAGCCATCTACTATGTTTTTGTGACAATCTGGATGGATCTGGAGAGAAATGCAAATCAAAACTTCTTTGAGATATCATCTAACTCCAATAAGAATAGCCACATCACAAAATCCCAAAACCAGAGATGTTGGCATGGATGCGGAGAAAAGGGAACCCTTCTACACTGCTGGTGGGAATACAAACTAATATGTTCCTTTTGGAAAGATGTTTGGAGAATACTTAGGGATCTAGAACTAGACCTGTCATTTGATCCTTCAATTCCTCTACTAGATATATCCAGAAGACCAAAAATCACATTATAGCAAAGATATATGTACCAGAATGTTTACTGCAGCCCAATTCATAACTGCTAAGTCATGGAAGAAGCCCAAGTGCCCATCGACCCATGAATGGATTAATAAATTGTGGAATATGTACACCATGGAATATTATACAGCCTTAAAGAAAGATGGAGACTTTACCTCTTACATGTTTACATGGATGGAGCTGAAACATATTTTTCTTAGCAAAGTATCTCAAGAATAGAAGAAAAAGTATCATATGTAATCAGCCTTACTATGAAACCAATTTATTGCTTTATATTTAAAGCTATAACACAATTATAGCCCAATAAGAAGGGTAAAGAGGAGTGGGTGGGGAGGGGAGAGGGGAGGATGGGTGGAGGGAGAGTAATTGGTGGGACTACACTTCCGGTGCATCTTACAAGGGTACATGTAAAATTTACTAGGTGTAGAATATAACTGTCTTAACACAATAACTAAGAAGGCTGTATTAACCAGTTTGATGAAAATATTTAAAATTGTATATAAAACCAGCATATTGAACCCCATGATTACATTGATGTACACAGCTATGATTTAATTAAAAAAAATAGCCATCTATTATGTTTTTGTGACAATCTAGATGGATCTGGAGACCATTGTTCTAAGTGAAACAACACAGGAATGAAGAACCAAACACATGTACTCAATACCAGGTTGGATCTGATCAGTCAACACTTAAGTGCATAAATGGAAGTAAATCTCAATGAAAATCAAGCTGGAAGATGAGATAGGAAGGGGTGGGTAAATTTACACTGTTGGGTATGGTGTACACTGTCTGGGTGAGGGGCACACTTATAACCTTGACTCAATTTGTGAAAAAAAGTATGTACAAGAAACATGTATAACCCCCTAATAGTCTGAAATAAAAATAATAAAATCTATAGAACAACAACAACAACAACAGAACCTAAGCATGGAAACAGAAAATGCAGAAATATCCGTATCTTAATACAGGACATGGTAGTCCTACAACAATTGCAATACTGGTTGAATCAGTTTATCTAGATATAAAATAAAAATAAAACTCAAAAAAAGTGATGTAATGAGTAGAAGAACAGCAACAATAGACTATGTGGTTGTGGGAAGCAAGCAGAAGAAATTTAAGGACACGTTAAAGACAAAGTAAATTTGGTTATCATGTTGGAAACAAACAAGAGAAAACAAAAGAAGAGAAGCAGAAAGGCTCAGGGTGAGTACAGTTTTTCCTGAAAAGGAAAGAGAGAATAAGGATGTTGTTAACAAGAGCAAATTTTTCCCGAACCGTCTTACGTTAATGAGGCAATTGTACCTACATTTAGTTAAAGAACAGGAAGAAAAAAGTCAAAAGTAATACTCCTGAGTCCTAATGGTCATGGCTTTTTTTCCCACAAGACCACACAGTCACTGTACCAAGTATGTTCAACTTTACATTTCATCATTTACATTTTGCATTTCGCCTTAAAACAGTTAAAAAAGTACAAGTTAAATTTAGAAAAAATTTGTTTATTTCCACTTAGGTACACAGAATTTGGGAAATGGATAGGACCCTATCTGGTTCAAGACCAAGTAGTTTTCTGAACTATGTAAGATCATAATTAATAAATATTCTATCTCCCATCATATGGTACAGCATGAGATTTAATAAATATGCTGTTTATATACTTAATCCATTAAATATTTTTAATATAGCAGGACTAACAACTTCAGGTATTTAACTGGCACAAACCATAGTGAATTTAATACTGACAGTTGTATTATTTAGTCCGTATTTTTAAAATTTTATCCAAGTAATATGTATGTGACATATTTCATATATATACTTAGTATGTATCTTATGGAAATGCTAACATAGTGATTATCAAAAGTAAATTAAGAAGTACTTATCCACTGGAAAAGAATTTACTAAAATTGATGGCAAATACCTACCTGTATATATTTGTGAATGTACCAAGAAGCCTGCTTTCCATCATTCACTGATTCCACTGTAGTGTTGGCCACACCAACAATATCACCACCTGCAAACACCCATGGTTCACTGGTTTGCATAGTTTCTGGATCTATTTCTGGGAGATCCCATCTGTTAAATTTTATAGGGCTCAAGGCTTCTTTCACTGGAGAAAAAAAAACATGAAAGACAATACACAATGACTAATCTGTGCATTACACAGCAATAATTTGAAAATTAAGAAAAATTATGATTTAATGATTGTTCTAGGGATTCAAGCAACTGTTTTTAGTGAACCATAGCAACGGAAAGTTAGTAAAAATTTGAAGTTAACACACTCAAAGTAGACTGACCTAATCCACTTTCTATACACCATATATGTAGGAATTACGTTTTGGCAATGTTTCAGATCTAGCATGTATGTCTAAGAAGTGTGGGTCCATGAAGAAATAAGTACAGTTATTATAGTAGAGATAAAATGCATTTCTTAAAACATTTTCATCCATAGCGATTATTTTCACAAGTCTATTACTATTCACATGACCTCAAACTTGTTCCTATATATCACAGTTGGAAGTTATATTATGAATTCAGGTCAATGAATCTCTTTCTTTTACCACAAAATAGCTTATAAACTAAAAGGTAACATAGTCTTTAACACTTTCATCAAGTTATTTGAATTATTATTAAGTAATTTAATGAACCCAGTAATATAGTTACATTTAGCCAGCCATTTGTGCTATGTTTGTTTTGTTAAAATCAATAAATGCAAACATTACCATTAGTTCCCCCTGGAAATTGGTCTGTAAAACAGTGTCGCAATTATTTAATAAATATGCTGCATTCCCTGAATCTAAAAGTGTTATGGGACAAAAAAGAGGCTGACTTCTCCTAAGGAGAAAAACATCATTTTATCACAAGGACACTTGCACTAGAATTTTTATTGGAGCTCAATTCACAATTGCCAAGACATAGAAACAACCCAAAAGCCCATAAACCCATAAATGGATTAATTAACTGTTGTGTGTGTATATCATGAGATAGTATTTAGCCATACAAAGGATGGAGACTTTACATTTTTCGTATTTACGTAGATGGAGACGAAGCACATTCTTCTTAGTAAAGTATCACAAGAATGAAAAAGCAAGTATCCAATGTACTCAATTTTAATATGAAACCAACAGAAAAACAACTACATGCCCAAAGGAGAAAAAAAACATAAGTATATTCAAGTGTAGGGGGAAGGGAAGGGGGAAAAGAGAAGGAGAAAAGGAAGGGAGATTAGTAAGCTTTCACCTAATGGGCACAATGTAAGGGTATAGACCATACCCCCTATATGAAGAGCTCAACTACAACTTAAACTTTACTTAGAAATGCAAACAATGTTCTTTTCTTGCTAATACATTTGAGTTCTCTGTGGATTCTGGTTATTAAACCTTTGTCAGAGATGTAACTTGCAAATATCTTCTCCCATTCTGAGAATGAATGGATTAATAAATTGTGGTACATGTACACGGTGGAATATCATGCAGGCTTAAAAAAGATGGAGACTTTACCTCTTTTATGTTTACATGGATGGAGTTGGAACATATTCTTCTTAGCAAAGTATCTCAAGAATGGCAGAAAAATTATCCAGTGTACTCAGCCCTACTTAAACCAATTTATGAGCACCCACACTTCCATATGAAAGGTATAACCCAACTATAGCCCAAGATGAAGGTGAAAGAGGAGGGGGAGGGGAGGTAGGAGTGTGAGTGGAGGGAGGGTAATCAGTGGGCCCACACTTTTTCTGCATTTTACAAGGGTACATGTTAAATCTACTAAGTGTAGAATATAAATGTCTTAACACAATAACTACGAAAATGCAGTGAAGGCTACGCTAACCAGTTTGATTAAAGTGTTTCAAATTGTATATAAAACCAGCACATTGTACCCCATTATTGCCTTATGCACACAGCTATGATTTAATAAAACAAAATTAAAAAAAGAAATGCAAACAATGTAACTTAATCATTTGTACCCTCATATCAATCTGAAAGCAAAAGAAAAAAAAACTAAACAAAACTTTGGCTAAAAATAGAATCTTGACATTTAAAAGAAAGAAAACAGTATAAATTAGAGAAAGTACTGATTAAGAGAAAAATGAAGACAAGTAGACAAGACCCTATTTGATGGAGGAAACTTAGCCAGAATTTACGATTAAATGTCCTCTCCACATATCTGGGTCATGATTTTTATGCACAGCATCTCAGACAAACAAACTAATGGACCTATATTAGTCTTTACTCCAACTCATTGCAACTTAAGTTAAAGGAGGAGAGTTAAGAAGATTCTGGAACCGAAAAGTTAGTTATTGAATTAACAAGTCAAGTATAAAATAAAATGGGCAAATGCAGGGCAGCGCCTGTGGCTCAAAGGAGCAGGGCATCGGCTCGATATGTCAGAGGTGGCGGACTCAAACCCAGCCCTAGCCAAAAACTTTTAAAAAGAGAGAGAGAAAGAGAAAATAGGCAAATACAAAAAAAAAATGTTATACTGATACCTAAAACCAATTTCTTGTGAGCAAAATAGGAATAAATAAGTAAATCTTTATATATTTATGTAACTTTCTTAAAGAATATCAGAATTGTAGAAAATTATTCAGAGATGACTGTTGATTGTTTTTTCCCCAGAAGACTGCAGGTTCCAGGAGAACAGGGAGACCTATGCTGCTCACTCCTGTACTACCCAGTGTAGTACAGAGCACAGAAGATTCTCAACTGGATTGATGGATAAATGAACAAATGAGTAGATGGGTCAATGCTATCATATAGATCAGGTTTTGATCTCATACTCTTCTATAGTTTGCATTTGCCACCTTACATCAAGAGTAAAGTTAAGGGCCAGGCACAGTGGCTCACACCTGTAATCCTAGCACTCTGGGAGGCAGGTGGATTGCCTGAGTTCACAGGTTCGAGACCAGCCTGAGCCAGAGCAAGACCTCGTCTCTAATAAAATAGCTGGGCATTGTGGCAGGCACCTGTAGTCCCAGCTACTTGGCAGGCTGAGGAAACAGAATTGCTTGAGTTCAAGAGCTTGAGGTTGCTGTGAGCTATGGCATCACAGCACTCTACTGAGGGCAACAAAATGAGACTCTGTCTCAAAAAAAAAAAGTAAAGTTAAATACTCATGTAATTATTTTCAAAGTGGAATGGCATTTTGAGATTTTTCTAATATCTTTAAAGGTCATATGAAAAGAGGCCATTATCATTTGCTTCCCATTACATCACAGACTATCACTATCACTATCTTCTGGTGACATTTACTTGAGTTGTAAGAAAATGAATAGTGAGTATGGCTACTCAATTTAACCTATTTTAATAATGTTAACTGAGAATGCATCATCATTAAACGGTATATGTAATGAGTTTAATAAATGGAGGCAAGAGTTAGGAGTATTATTCCATAAGAAATGATCTTATTTCTCCAAAATTTTGATTCCTTTTTGGTTCACATAGAGATCTGAAATAAACATGATTTTTAAACGTGAAAGAATTCAGAATTATTTCACTGGAAGATCAAAGCCCTTTTATACATTTATCTCATTTTTATAGGAATACCCTTGAAATGCAGTACAGTTTTCACTCTGAACTTGAGCAAGGTAAGGATTATGCCTTAGTTATTTATCTTAATTCCCACGGCATCTATTGTTGTAAAATACATCATATATACAGTCAGCCTTCCATATCTGTGGTTTATGTATCTGTCAATTTAACCAACTACAGATCAAAACTTTTTTTTAAAAATTGATGGTTGTGCCTGTACTGAACATGTATAAGCTTTTTCCCTGTTATCATTTTTCCCTTAGCAATACAGTGTATCATCTATTTACATAGTGTTTTCATTGTATTAGGTACTATAAATAATCTACAGATGGCTTAATGTATATGGGAGAATGTGAATAAATTATATGCAAATGATATACCATTTGATAGAAGGGACTTAGGCATCAGGGATTTTGATATCTACTGAGGATCTTGGAACCAATCCCCCATGGATAACAGGAGACAACTGAATTGTGACATTAAAGCTCAGGTTTGGGTCCCTCACTTGCACAGGCCTCATTCAAAACTCTGTATTATTACTGAATTTGTAAATATATTTTTCTGAAAGAGGAACTCTCAAACTATATAAACTCCAGGCCTCAATTAACTTGAATCTTTACTTGAGCACTGTGCCTTTATACAGAGGTCTTGAATAAATGCTTGATGAGTCCAACTGAAGTTCATAAGGAATGTCCTTTATAGTTTCTTAAGATGAAAAAATGTACCAGTATGATTCATATACAATTCCAACATAAACTCAGTCAATATGTAGTCAGGAGATGTTACTATGAGTTTAAGAAAATAATTTTTGCATTTCTTAAAATATTTAGCAACAACACTATAAGCCATTCTAGGAGCATTAATTTGTGAATTCAAAAGCACTCTTTTATTCATAGGTATTTCCATTGTATACACAATGTGTTAGCATGTGTCCCTAAACATCCCTACATAATAGTGTGTGTATACATATGTGTACACACATATATACATATATATTTTTAAGTGTGAAACAACGTTTATTAAGAAAAAAGTTCATTTTTATTTATTTATTATTTTTTGATATAGAGCTTCAAGGTGTCACCCTGGGTAGAGTGCTGTGACACCACCACCCTCCAACTCCTGGGCTTAAGTGATTCTCTTGCCTCAGTTTCCCAAGTAGCTGTGAGCTCCCGCCACAATGTCTGGCTATTTTTTTTTTTTTGGTTGTAGTTGTCATTGTTGTTTGACAGGTCCAGGCTGGATTTGAACCCACCAGCTCGTGTATGTGGCTGGCATCTTAGGCACTTGAGCTACAAGTGCTGAGCAAAGAAAAGGGTAAGATAAACTCACCATAGGCAATGAATAAGCCCCCATTGTCCTCACAAGAAAAGGCCATAATAGCATGTGTGTGTGTATTTTTTTTAAATTGCAAGTTATTGTAATGGTATAAACAACCAGGTCACAATTTTTGAATTTTTTAGTTAGAGTCCCTCTTGTAATTGTGTCCTACATTCAAAAGGTGTGCCATATCCCCCTACCTTGTGTCCTTTAAGTGGGATCACACCAATTTGTCCCTCTTCTCCCTTTCCCCCATTCTCCCTGCCCCCAATTTGAATAGAATTAAATTTTTCTCCTTTGTGGCTATGTCTTAGATCATCTGCTAGCTTCATAATAAAAGTTAGAACATTGGATATTTGCTTTTCCATTCTTATTCTACTTTACTAAGAAGAATGTGCTTCAACTCCATCCAGGTTAATATAAAACATGTAAAGTCACCATATTTTCTTATGGCTGAATAGTACTCCATGTTACACATATACCACAGCTTATTAATCCATTCCTGAGTTGATGGACATTTAGGTTGTTTCCACATCTTGGTGATTATAAATTGAGCTGCGATAAACATTCTAGCCCAAAATGTCTTTATGATAAAACAATTTTTTTTCCTCTGAGTAGATGCCTAGTAGTGAAATTGTAGGGTCAAATGGAAATTCAAATTCTATTTTGAATTTTTTGAGGATTCTCTATACTTCTTTCCAAAGAAGCTGTATTAGTTTCCAATCCCACCAACAATGTAAAATTGTTCCCCGCTCCCCAATCCATGCCATCATCTGTTACTTTGGGACTTTGTGATGTGGGCTAATCTTACATAGGCTGGGTGGTATCTCAGGGTGGTTTTGATTTGCATTTCTCTGAGGATTAGGGATGATGACTATTTTTTCATGTGTTTGTTATCCATTTATGTGTATTCCTCACAGAAGGTTCTGTTCATGTCTCTTTCCCATTAGTAGATGAGACTGTTTGCTCTTTTTTGTTGATTAATTTGAGTTCTCTATAGCTCCTAGTAATCAAGCCTTTGTCAGACTTGTAACATGTAAATAAATATCTTCCCATTCTGAAAGTTGTCTATTTGCTGTAAATGTTGTGTCCTTAGATGTGCAGATGTTTTTAAATTAAATTAAGTTCCACTGGTAAATTTTAATTGTTGTTGCAATTGCCATGGAACTGTTCTTCATAAAATCTTTCCCTAGGCTGACATCCTCAAGAGTTTTTCCCACACTTTCTTATAGGACTTTTATTGTGTCAGACTTTGATTTGAATCTTTTATCCATCTTGAACTAATTTTTGTAAGGAGTGAAAGATATGCGTCCAATTTCAGTCTTTTACATATGATTTTTCAGTTCTTCCAGCACCATTTATTGAATAGGGAATCTTTTCCCCAGTGTATGCTATAATATGAGTTACCAAAGATCAGATGGCAAGTAGAGACTTGTTTCATCTCTTGGTTTTCTATTTGGTTCCATATATCTATGTGTCTATTTTGGTGCCAATATCATGAAGTTTTGATCACTGTAGACTTGTAATATAACCCAAAGTCTAGTAGAGTGAGGCCTCTGGCTTTGTTTTAATTACTAAAAATATCCTTGGCTATGTGGATTTTTTCTGGTTCCATACAAAATGAAGATCAATTTTTTCCAGTTCTTCAAAGTATGATATTGATATTTTTATGGGGATTGCATTGAATCTGTAGATTACTTTGGGCAAAGACATTTTAACAATGTTGATTCTTCCCAGCCAAGAGCATGATATGTTCTTCCATATGTTAATGTCTTCTAATATTTCTTTCCTTAGGGTTTCAAAATTCTCTTTGTATAGCTCCTTCTTCTCTTTTGTTAAGCATATTCTTAGGTATTTCTTTTTCTTTGAAGCTACTATGAAGGGAACTATTATCTTGGATTAGGTGCCTTTCTTTCTTTCTTTTTTTTTTTTTTTTTTTGAGACAGAGTCTTACTTTGTCATCCTGGCAGAGTGCTGTAGTGTCATAGCTCACAGCAAGTTCTAACTCTTTGGCTCATACAATTCTCTTGCCTTAGCCTCCAAAGTATCTGGGACTATAGGCACCTGCCACAATGCCTAGCTATCTTTAGAGATGGGGTCTCACTCTAGCTCAGGTTGGTCTCAAACTTGTGAGCTCAGGTGATCTGCCACCCAAAGTGCTGGGATTACAGGCATGAGCCACCATGCCTGCCCTTAATTAGCTTCTTGACTTGGCTGTTATTTGAGTATACAAAGGCTACTAATTTGCAGACACTATTTTAAACCTTGAGTTTTTACTGTACTTCCTGATCACTTCCAGAAGTCTTGCAGTTGAGTTTCTGGGGTTCTCTATGTATAAAATCATATCATCACCAAAGAGCAAGAGTTTGACCTCCTTTGTCCCCATTTGGACCCTGTTTATATCCTTCTCTTACCCAATTGTATTGGCTAGCACTGCCAGCACTGTGTCGAATAGTAGAGGCAATAGAGGATGTCCAGTTCTAAGGAAAAAAGCTTTCAGTTTTACTCCAGTCAGGATGATGTCAGCTGTGCATTTGCCGTAGATGACTTCAATCATTTTAGGAAATGTGCCACCTATGCCAATATTCATCAGTGTTCTTGTGAGAAAAGAGTGCTGAATTTTACCAAATGCTTTTTCTGCATATATTGAGTGGATCACCATGTGGTCTTTGTTTTTGTTTCTATTAATACACTGAATTACATTTATGGATTTGCATATTTTAAACCAGCCTTGCATCCCTGGGATGAAGCCTACTTGATCATGATATATAGTTTTCTTTTAAATGTGTAGCTGTAATCTATTGACTAGGATATTTTTAAGTAGTTTTGTGTCAATATTCATTAGTAAAATTGGTCTGTAGCTTTCCTTTTTAGGAAGGTCCTTTCCTGGTTTTGGTATCAGGGTGATGTTTGCTTCATAGAAACTGTTGGGGAAGCTTCCTTTCTTCTCAATGTTTTGAAATTGTTTCTGCAATATTAGTACAAGTTCCTCTCTGAAGATGTGATAGACTTCTGGTGTAACGCCATCTGGTCTCGGGCTTTGTTGGAAGCTTTTTAATAGTTTCTTTGATCTCAGTGCTTGATATTGGAAAATATTTCTGTTGGAAAGATTTATTTCTTCCTGGTTACGTCTAGGGTGATAGTATGATTCCAGGTATTGGTCCATTTCCTACACATTGTCAAATTTCTAGGCATAGAGTTTCTTGTAGTATTCAGAGATAATGTTTTGCAACTCAGTGGTATTGGTTATTATTTCCCCTTTTTTGTTTCTGATATAGGTTATAAGATATTTTTCTTTTCTCTTTCTAGTTCATCTGGCCAAATGTTTATTGATTTTATCTCCTCAAAGAACCAATTTTTTGTTTCATTGATTTTTGTGAATGACTGTTTTCAGTTTCATTTATTTCTGATTTAATTTTGGTTATTTTTTTTTCTTCTGGTTTTGGGATTGAATTGCTCTTCTTTTCGATTTCCTTAGGATGAATCATTAGTTTACTGATGTGTTCTCTTTCTCTTTTTTGGATGTAGGCATCTAATGCAATAAATTTCCCTCTTAGGAATGAATGTTTTTGCAGTATCCCACAGGTTCTAATAACTTGTAGCTTCATTGTTATGTTTGATTAATTTAATAATTGCCTACTTTATCTGTTCTTTAACCCAGCTGTCATCCAGCATATGTTTAGTTTCCATGCCCTTGTGTGGGGATGAACATTTTTATTAGAGTTCAGTTCTACTTTTATTGCCTAGTGGTCTGAGAAGATACAAAGTATAATTTCAATTCTTTTAATTTTATTGATGTTTAATTTTTGACCTAAAATAGGATCTATTTTGGAGTATGTCCATGGATTAATGAGAATAATGTATATTTCTTGGCTTTGGAGCAGTGTGTTCTGTAAATATCTATTAAGCCCATTTGTTCTAGGATTGCATTTAAGTCTCTTGTATCTTTGTTTAGTTTCTGTTTAGATGATCTGTCCAGTTCAACTAGAGGTGTCTTAAAGTCCCTAACTGTTAAGGTGTTATAGGATATCATATTGCTCAGACCAATCAATGTCTATTTCATAAATATGGGAGAATTTAAGTTGGATGCAAAAATATTTAGAATTGAAATATTCTCTTGATATATTGTTCCTTGGACCAGTATGAAGTGCCCATTTTTGTCTTTCTTAATGTTAGTTACTTTAAATCCATTTGCTCTGAAATTAAGATTGTAATCCCTCCTCTCTTCTGGTTTCCATTTTCCTAAAATATTGTTTTCTATTCCTTTGCTCTGAGTCTTGTTTCATATTTCAAGGTTAGGTGTGTTTCCTGGAAACAGCATAAGAATGGTTTATGCTTTTTTATCCAGTTGGCCAGTCTGTGCCTCTTTAGTGGAGAATTTGAGCCATTAACATTTATTGCGATAATTGATTAGTGTGGTGAAGTTCTATTCATATTATTTTGTGATGTTCCATTGCTTACTTTTTCCATTATACCATTGTGGATACTAAGGTTTGTCTTTTAGTTTATGGGTGTTACTTTGCTGGTAGACTGTTGTGTTGTTCAGTGTGGAGAATAGGTCTAAGTATTTCCTGTAAAGATGGTCTTCTTGAGTCAAATTTTCTCAATGTTTGGATATCAGTAAAAGACTTGATTTTTCCAACAATTGTGAAGCTTAGTTTAGCAGGACACCAAATTCTGAGCTGAAAGCTGTTTTGTTTACAAAGTTTAAAAGTAGATGACCATTCTCTTCTGGCTTGGAAAGTTTCAGCTGAAAAGTCTCCTGTCACCCTAATGGATTTGCCCCATAGGTCAATTGGTGCTTACTCCTGGCTGCTTATAGAATTTTCTTAGTTTTGAACAGGTTCATGACAATGTGTCTTAGAAAAGCTCTGTTTAAGCGGAGATGACCTTGGCTTCAATATCTCTCTAAAAGGAGTGTGTCAGAAACTTTGGTGATACTTGGGAAGTTTTCATTTATGATATCCTCTAGTAGGGCTTCCATTCCTCTGGGACATTCTTCTTTCCCTTTAGGAATACCTATAATTTGTATGTTTGAATGCTTTGGGAAGTCTCATAATTCTCTGAGTGAATATTTTACTTTTTCTCACTTCTTTTCTGCCTCTTTAATTGCCTGGGTTAGCACAAGAGTTTTATCCTCTAACTCTTGATTCTTTCCTCTTCTTGGTCTAATCTGTTATTGTTACTCTCTAGTACATCTTTCAGTTCCCTGATCGACTCATTTAACTTTATAGCTCTGCCATATCCTTTCTATATTATTCATATCTTTCATCCATTTTGAAGTTTTGTTTTTCCACTTTATTGTCAAATGTCCTTTATTGTTTTTTCATCCATATTTTAAATTTACTTTCTGTCATTTCCATTTGTTCTTTATAGTTTATAGGTAGACTCCTCTATAATAGCTATCTCATGATCCTTTGGGAGTTGCTCTATGCTGATTTTTCATGTTCAGAATTTTTCTGTTAGTTCCTCCTCATGTGTGTTTTCATTTTATTCACTTTTCTTCTTATTTACTTCTCATCATCTCCTTCACTTTAAATTACCTTTTCTCAGCACTTAGGTGTTGCAGTGACTTTTTGGTATAAGGCCAAAAAGAAGATAAGGGTAAAGAGCAAGAATGGAGAAAGAAAAAAAAAAGATAAAGAGGGGAAAAAAATAAGGGGAGGTGAAAGGAAAGAACTTAAGAAAAGAAGAGAAAAAGGACAGCAATAGAGAAAAAGAGTGACAGGAGAAATAGTGGTACTTGATGAGATACTTTAACCATATACACATCTTTAGGACTTTGGAGGGCTTCCAACTGGGTCCCATGAGGTTGCTACCAGCCTGGGCAAAAGCAAGACCCCTCTTTTGCCAAATATAGAAAGAAATCAGTGGTATGTCACAGTGGGGACATTCCAATAACTTCTTTCCAAAGACCAAAACTAGAAGGACACTCAAGACTATGAGCTTGTGGTCTCTTTGAGTTAGATCAATGCTGTGGCCCCCCAGCCAGACTAATGCCATTCCCCAGCCCTCAGAGAAGGGAAAAAAATTTAAAAAGAAAGAACAAATAAAGGGAGCTGAAAAACCATAACAAATATGGAGGATGCCTTGCTACTGAGAAAACAAAAAATGAAAAATTAAAATACATTAAAAAACTAAGTAAAAAACAACAATGACAAAACAGGAGGAAAAAAGAAAAGAAAAAAACTAGGGGAAAAATTGAAAAAAGCAGCAAAAATGTAAAAGAATGTTGTGCGTGTGTGTGTGTGTGTGTATAGGCTGGATGCCAGGGGCCGCTGTGGTGTTATGAGACAGAAGACACATGCTGGATGTACGGTACATGATGGGGGTCAGAAGCCACTCTCTAGTTGCAAAGGAGACTGGATCTTATCTTCCTGACTTCTCTGCCCTCATTCTGGGCCTGCTTGCTTCATCATCATTCAGTTCCCCTGAACTGGAGTTCCAAAGCTTTCACCAGACTTCCCATGAGGCCCATCAGATAGTATCTCCTGACAACAAAGCAGCCCTCCCAGAAGGTCCAGAGCTGCTCAGCTCACTCTAAGGATGGTGCTCAAGCTCAACAGGTGACACAAGCCTGCTGTGCACTAAGACCCCACAGACTGTTCCTCCCAGGTGTGCAGTTTACCCACAATGGCAGTGCCCTGCCAGCCAGCAGCCATGCTCATAGGAGATCTACCCAACCTAGCATTCAACCCTGGCTGCCAGACACTGTTTGTGTCTACTCACTGTTCCAGCAAGCAACCCAGTCCACATTCAAATACTGCGGGATAACCCTTTGCTCTTCCCAGACCTCCATGGAAGAAGCCAGCCTCTTCCCATCTCCAAGGTGCCTCTACCAAGCACCTGCCTTCCGCATCAATTTTCCTCAGCTCCGACCTCCTCACTGGCTCCTGAAGTCTCCTGCTGTTCACTGTGCCACCCCCTCACCAATGTTTATGTGCTGATTCCCCTAGCCAGAGGTGCCTAAATTCCACTTTCTCCTGTCTCACTATGCATAACCAGAAAGGCGATCACAGATATTTTAAAAAATAATCTTTGTTTCCTTGACATTTGATTCATTTATCATTTGATGTCTTATATCTGAATATCAACTGTTTCAATTATTCTATCATTTATAATACGTATTTGGCCAACCTCACCAAAAATGAAACAATTCTTTGATACTACATTCCAAAATAGAAAAGGCTCTTCTTTCATATTATAAAGTGATCTCAGCTTCCTTTTGAAAACTGTCTATTGAATTTCCCTTTTTTTTTTTCTCCTTTTTTAGGGTACTTCAAGTTACAACAAGTAACTAACATGTTACTAATTTCATTCCAGAATCAAAAAGAAGAAACAAGGAGAGATCATGCAGCTGGTTCTAATGTTTTTAACATCAAACAAAATAGAAATTCTATCAATTTTAATATCTAATATTTGATTTATTATCTGCACAAGGATCATTGTAAAAATAGACATGGGCATCTTATATAAATATAAGAAATGCTACCACAGGTCAGAATTGTTTTCTTTCAGTGGCACCAACCAAGCAGCTGATCCAATGATGACTATTTATTATAACTTGACCATCACATAGTTAGATGTTCAAAAATCCAAATAGTCAGGATTGTTTCCCTGTAGGTACTGTAAGCTGTACTTCAGCATATGTAATATTCATACAGTATTCATAAATTTATTGAGACTTTCTTGAATCTGATTCTGGATCCAGGAGTTCAATAACTCCTTTGAAATACAGCCATTATTTTTATTATTTAACTATACTTTTTTAAACTTAGAAGTCAAATCAAGAACTCAGGAAAAAAAAATGTGTACTTTATTTATAAAGTATCAGAAAGGAAATTCATTTATTTAGCTGCTTCTTTGCTAGGAAGACTTTCATCTTCTTCATCATTGTTCACGGTTCCTGTATGAACTCCTCACAGCTCTCTTACATCTTTCTTTGCTGATACATTTAACTTGGAATACAATGAAAATAAATCTCAGGAGCACATCTTATGTTCTGCCTTTATCCAGCTTGGAAGGAGTGAAAGCGTAAGTGGATGAAAAATGTATATTTACATTTGCAAACCAAATAACTGCTTGCCATTTCCTATGAAGTGTTTAATGAATATTAATAGATGGATTGTGTTTTTTCTTTCTTGTTTATAAAATAGAGGAGGAGGAACTTTCTGTTATGTTCATGCACAGTTTTCTCACAGATTTCCATGAGATTGCATCTCGATGGAGACTGGAGCATATGTCCCAGCCGCTCCACAGCTGAACAGAAAAAGAACTTGAAAAAGAATCCCCAAACATGCTTATTCACAGTCTATATTATTCTGCAAATGGAAGAGAAATATGTTAAATGATATGGTGCCTGGAATTTTATGCAGTTTTTAAAAAGAATGAAAATGTCCTTAATTCATACCAAACATTCAAGATTTATGTTAATTTTCTGCTTTAATTACTACTATGTTCAAATGAGCTTATTTAAAAAACAAAGACACTCTGAGGTAGCTTTATGACAAGAAATGGTTTTGAAATAGGAACTTTTAGTCAATTTAATGTTATGCATGAAATGATTTTTTATATAGACTTAATTGTATTGTGACACACAAGTTCTTCAATAAGCCACAGCTTAAAATTGCAGAAAGCGTCCCTCGGGGACACATCACTAGCAGATGCAGATTGCCAAGGTCAATTAAACTGATGTAGCTGTGCTGTCATATACGTGGAAGAGAAACCCACAAGCATATGACAAGTATATTTCTCAGTATTTATAAAAAGATGTCAAGAATGCTATATTTTAGTACATAAATATAAATTAATTCTCCATAAACAATCAAACAGTGCAACAGAAATCATACTGAAGAAAGAGTATTAGCATTCTTTGGAGAGTTTGCTGTGTTGTAAAACAATGGGGGAAATAATAACTTTTAACATTTCTAATAAAATGATTCTTGCAAACATAGATGAATTCATCTATGTGCTTGTTGTTTAATTTCACATAACCTATTACCTGGTAAACCCAAAGCACAATGAAACTAAAAAAGCAAGCCGAGGCAGTAATCTTAGTAATTCAGAGCTGAAAGCAAAATCTCAGCGACATCAAATAAATTCTAATTGTAAGGCCAGGATATCAGACTTCTGTTTAACGAGAATAACCCAGGGTAAGGAAAGGACGGGACCAGAGAATGCATCAACTAAATATATCAAGTCTGGGTGGCATGGCCTCTGTCTTTGCATCTCCCTTCTACCTCTAATTATTTTTTTTATTTTAATTTTTTTATTAAATCATAGCAGTGTACATTAATACTATCATGGGGTACAATGTAATGTTTCTGTATACAACTTGAAATACTTTCATCCACCTGGTTAACATAGCCTTCATGTCTTTTTCTTAGTTATTGTGTTAAGACATTTATATTCTACATTTAGAGAGATTCACATGTAACCTTATGGGATGAACCATAGGCGTGAAATGCTATCACCCAGAGACAATAGAGACCACAAACAAGTGTCAACATTTTCCTTCTGCTAAGGAAAAGATTACCTGAAAAGGTAATCTTGATTCTGTACCTTCCTGCTCACACAGAACCTTAAAATATCTCTTTTACTCTCTTAAGTCTATCGCATTTCTCACTTTCTCCTCTTCTATTACTATTTTGAATGACTTTGTTTCTAATGTAGTTCTCTTTTTCTTCCTGCCATTCTTACATCTTCCATTACAAACAATTTCTTGGAGTCATTTACACTTGCTGCCTACTTTTTTGACCACCCAATTATTCTGCTAATGAAAATATGGCCTTCCTGGTCATCCTGTGACCTCAGTCCTTTTGCAACAGCTGAATGACATTGATTTTGATCTGTCATGGATTTATAGAATATTGAGCTACCTGGGCTCTGCTTAACTGCAAAGTGTCCTCTTCAGGCTCCAGCTCCTTCTCACCTCTTCCTCTGCCAAGCTCTCAAGTATTCAAGCTATTGCACTTTCTCTGTCAGAAATTCTAGGTGTTTGGGACCTTCAATTTTATCTCTCTGAGAATGCGCTCAAATTCTACCTTGAGCTATTCTTTTTATTCTAGCACTTCTGGCTGCCTGCTAGAGATTATAAGCTGGGTACTCTTTTGCCCCTTGCAAATCTTCACATCCAAACTCATTTCACAAACTCCCTCTGGGTCATTCCCCCTTTCGTGAGTTATGATTAGTAAGCTTTCTCCTTACTTCCCTGTACATTGTGACCACCATGCATACTTTTGCTGTTCTCCTTAAAACTTTGACAGACCTGACTCCTTTCTCTTACCTCCTCTGGAGATAGAGAATGCCTTGTTCCATAATTCATAGAGAATATAAGAATTCTCATCTGGGAACCCCCTTGTCCTCTTATCACTAAAACAATGAACCTAGTGAATCTTTACCCACTCTATCTCTATTTCTTCTTCATACCACCAAAGAACTCTCCTTCCTATCAGATGCTAATCCTGGCACATGGGCCCAGAGTCTCTCCTTTAACCTGATAGGAATTTTGCTCCCTAGGCCGTACCCTTTCTCTTGTCTGTTACTAGGCACCCCCTCCAAATTAGCTGCTTCCCATATTTGGGGGGGTTGGGTGTACGCACAGTCATACACATATAGATACTACATATGTGTGTGTGTGTACAGTATCTTCTACTTTAAATCATTTCAGGCCTCCATTTACCTCTCAAATCTTCAGTAAACTCTGTTCACTGAGATGATTATTTCTAGGCTGCCAAATCCAGTGACTCTTCTCAGTGATCAGCTTGCTTTAGCATCAGGAATGGAGTAAGGTGAGTGAGGCACCCAAAGAACAAAATTTATAGATTCTTACCCTCAAAGTGGTGCAAGGGCAAGTTGTAAGACACCCAACCTGCCTCCCCCTGTCAAGGCACTTCTTTTTGATTTCCTAGCAGCTTTCGACAGATGACCACTTCCTCCTCCTGACAGTCCTTTACCCTGGCTTCTAGGACACCACACTTTCTGCTTTCCTACCCGCCTCTATTATGGTTTTCTAATCTTCATTGAGGCTTTTTCTGACTCTAAAGCTCTCTCCTGCTGCTGACCTTTAGTATAGGGGCAAGAGAAATCCAGAATGAATGGGTGTAATACAACCTCTCCAAGTTCACCCCTGGAACCTTGGAAGCAACTAAAATGAAGAAGGTAGGCTTGGCAGGACAGCAAGGAATTCTAATCTTGACTAGCTTCACAAATGCTGCATTTGCACTAACCACTGACAGACCACCTTCTGTTAAACCAGGCACTGGTGACTTTATCCAATTATTTGTCTTGCCTGCACCACTCTTAAGTTCAGGGACCATACCAGAGCCAGCCACTTCCCCAGCATCTGCCACAATAATTAGCATGCAAGAGGAATCCAATACATCTTTTCTCTTTGCAAAGTGTAACATTTATCTATTTCATTTATTTAGCATATTAATTATGTCTTAATTATTTTTCTTATAGGTCTTATTTCCACAATTAAAGAATCAGGTTATTGTGTGTGGGAAGGAAACTCAAATTATTCCCTTTAAAAAAAAAGAAAGAAAGAAAAGCTTCTACAAACACACTGAGTAGGGAAGAATACCACCTGGTTAATTTCTTTAGATTGATTTAACTATCTCTCCACTGCTATGGATAATTTTCAGTGTGCAGAATTTGAGTAGGGTTAAAGTACAGTCCTGACTTTGTCGGCATCTATGGGGAGGATAATTTTAGACTCCCCAAGTTAAACAGAAAGGATGAATATCAATAATAGCCTGTAGCGAGTCCTTCTGTTTTACTTGTATTCTATGGGGAGTTTCATTTCCATTTCCTAAACTGACCAAGAAATCAATTCAGAATTAAAATAATACAAGCACTTCACCTTGATTTGCTTATTTCTCTGCAATCATTCCATCTATTTAAGACTCTGAACTCCTTGAAGATTTGATTTCATTTTATCTGGAAGCCATCTCCTCGAGGAGGTCAGCGTCCTTGAAGTAAATATATGGGGATTGTTTTCAAATTCTCTGTTGGATTCCCAAATGCTGTACTTTGATTTGCTTATTTATATTCAATGATACCATCTACTTAAGACTACAAACTCCTTGAAGGAATAGATCATCCTTTAATCTGATTTGGACCATAATCATTATAATTCTATGCACATTTGGGTGCTTAATATTTCTTGATAATTATCAGACAGTGAGAAAAAGTATAAAGGCTACAGAAATATGTTATATATATTTCTCAGTGAACAAAAATGTTTAATGATGCCATCGAGTGATATAAACAATGACAGAAAGGGGTTAAGAAAAATGTTTACCATAAAATCCCCATTTGCTGCATTTAAAGCAAAAATAAAAACAAATAGAAAGTCGGTAGTAAATTACACTACTTGTGAAAACAATATTATTAAAATATAAGTGAATACTGAAAAATATTTTAATTAACAAAATAAATCAAATGGAAAAGAATCTCTAAATAGAGCTTTAAAAGTAAATCTATGTGTGTCTGACTGCCATGACTAATTATGTATCCATGTAATGTGTGTTCAATTTGGGCTTATTTAAATAGCAGAAATGCTCATTAGCTGCAGTATATCTGTGAAGCTTCAGTAAACAGTTTAATGGTTTTTATGTTTAACCAATTTCATAAGTTCCTATAATTTTAGCTTTAGCAGCTCATTAATGTTATTTTTTGATATCCATCTTACGGCTTTTTTTTTCCTTGTCAATCGTCAGTAGGCACACTTCAATGCAAAATTAAAAATACACAGCAGAATTTTGTTTAAACAATTTTAGTTCGCAAGTAGAAGCTTGATTCAAAAGTACAGCTTCTTTATAAAGAATACTGGTTTAGTCATTAAGAAATTTGTCTTTGGAGGCTTGGCCCAGTGGCTCATGCCTGTCATCTGAGCATGTTGGGAGGCTGAGGTTGGAGGGTCGTTTGAGATTGGTCTCAGCAATATTAGAGAGAATCTCTACAAAAATAGAGAAATTGGCAGGATGGGCTAGCTTGTGCCTGTAATCCCAGCTAGGCAGCGGCCTGAGCAAGGAGGAGACCTTGCACCCACGAGTTTAAGCTTATGGTAAGTATGATGATGCCAGTGCACGATAGTCTGGGTGACAGAGTGAAATTCTGTCTCAAAAAAAAAAAAAAAGGACAAGAAAAAGAATAAATAAAAAAGATATCTTTGGTATTGGTAAAGGCAAAGTTTCTATTCAATACATAATGAAAAACATTTATTATTTTCACGAGGACGTGGCTAATTAGGAGCTAGGCACTGAACATTTTGTCTCCTTAGATTCTTACTAAATAAGTATTATCTCAATTTTATAGTTGAGGAAGGTGGAACTGAAAAATGTTACCCAGGTTCCATGCTTACGATTTAAACCTAATGACAGATGAGCTACATATATAACTGGAAATTCCCTGGAGAGATCCAGGGGTATTTGGAGATAAACAGATGTCAGGGAGGGTCCTGAATCTTGAAATCAGATAAATCACAAGGATAGATAAAGTGCCCCAAAGAAAGAATTCAAGGGAAAAACAGAGTCAACCACTTACGTTTAAGATAGCAGCAAATACTTCCTGAACTAAAGCTAGGGAAGGATTCGCCAGAGTTACATGAGAAGCAAAATATTTCTGAGTCATACAAGTCAAGTAAGGCGGTGATTTCAAGAAGTATCAAATATAAGAAAAACACAAGCTACATAACTAGATTTGGTGATCTGCATGTCAATAGACAGTGAAAAGATGACGTTTAGAGTGAAATGTAAAGGGCAAAAGACAGAGGGAAATGGCTTAAGAACAAGGAAATCTGGCATAGACCTAGGGCAGTGCACACAGTCTAATCTTTGAATGAATTTAGTAATAATTACATAGGAAAAAAATAAGGCTACTTTGCATTTCTCTCTCCAATTAGCAATTTTTTTCTGCCACGCACTAAATCCTGCTGCAGGCACTGTAGTAAACCATGGATAAAGAATCTTATACATTATATGCTTCTATCAGTAGCTAAAAAATAAAAAGTAAAAAGAAGTAAATTATATGGTAGTAAAAATGGTTATGAAGAGGGTTACATGAAAGAGACTAGTATAAGTTGTGGGGGTGAGAAGCAAAGGGGTTGTTGCATTGAATCATAGGGACTCTGAAGAATTAGGAGGACCTCCTTGATCAGATGACTTTAGCGTTAAAACATACTAGCTAAGATCAGCCAGTCATGTGAAGATTGGGAGGCAGCTCATTTCAGAAAGAGGGACATTAAGATGAGGTGAGGTTAAAGCCCTCAAAAGTAGGAAGGGGGATATCCCCTATGCGAGGAAGGAAAGCAAGGAAGACAGTAGTAGGGGAGATGCGAGAAACAGGCAGGGCCAGACTGAAGTGGGCTGTATAAGCTGTGGAAAGAACAGTAGGCTTTACTCGTGTCTTTTGCTCACTTTTTTTTTCTGATTTGAGTTCTTTGCAGAGTCTGAATATTAGCCCTTTGTTGGATTTATAGTTTGTAAATATGTTATCCTATTCTGTAGGTTGTCTATTTACTCTGTTGAATACTTCTTTTGCTGTGAAGACACTTCCTAGTTTAAGTCCCCTTTATTTTTCTTGTTGCTGAATTTGCTTTGGGGTTCTTATTCATAAATTATTTGTCCAGGCCAATGTCTAGAAGAGCATTCTCTGAGGAAAACATATTTTCTTCTAGAATATTTATGGTCTCAGGTTTTATATTTAAGTCTATAATCCACCTTCAGGATTTCTCTATGAAAAATCCTAATTCCTCTGTATATGTGTATATATATATATATATATACACATACATACATATTATACATCCTAATTCCTCTATCTTACTATATATATAAATATTTACTATAAATCCTAATTCCTCTGTCTTACTATGTATATCTATGAAACTGGATTCCCTGTCTTACTATGTCTATGTATATCCAATTTCATTCCTCTGCATATGGCTATCCACCTTCCCCAGCACTACGCTGAATAGGACATCCTTTCCCCAGTGTAAGTTTTCACCTGCCTTGTCTATTATCAGTTGGTGAGAGCTATATGGTTTTATTTCAGAGTTCTCTACTGTGTTCCATTGGTCTGTGTGTCTACTTTTATACAAGTATCATGATGTTTTGGTTATTAGTGCCTTGCCAGAGAATTTGAAGTCAGGTAATCTGATGCCTCCAGACTTGTTCTTTTTGCTTACGATCACTTTGACTATTCAGGGTCTTTTTTGGTTCCATATGAAGTTTAGGATTATTTTTCTAGATCTGTGAAAACTGATGTTGGAATTGCTTTGAATCTGTAGATCACTTTGGATGGTATAGACATGGCAAAAATGTTGCTCTTTTCAATCGATGAACATGGATGTTTTCCATTTGTTTGTGTCATCTATGATTCCTTTCATCAGTGCTTTGTAGTTATCCCTGTGGAGATCTTTCACCTCCACGGTCAAGTATGAATAGACTCCTCTTAAAAGAAGGTAGACAAATTGTTAACAAATATACGAAAAATGCCCAACTGAAACCACAATGAGACAGTACCTTACCACTGTCAGAACTGTTATTTAATAGTTATTTAATAATGCTGTTATTAAATAGTCAAATAACAGCATATACTGCTGTGGTTGTGGTCAGAAGGGATACTGACAGGCTGTGGGAGTATAAACTTGCATAACCGCTATGGAAAGCAATATGGAGATTTCTCAAGAACTAAAACTAGAACTACTATCCCATCCAGCAATCCCACTACTGAGTATCTACTCAAAGGAAAAGAGGCATTTTTATTTAAAAAAAAGGACACTTGTACTGGACTGTTTATCACGGCACAATTCACAATTGAAAAGATATTGGAACCAACCTAAGTGCCTATCCACTGATGAGTGGATTAGAAAAATGTAGTATGTAGATACCATGGAGTATTACTCAGCCATAAAAAGGAATAAAATAACATCTTTTTCAGCAGCTTAGCTGGAACCGTAGACCATTATCCCAAGTGTCTCAGGAAAGGAAAACAGAGACTTCATGTTCTCACTTAGAACTGGCAGCTAAATGAAGGCTGTATATGGTCATAATGAGCTATAATAGGCGTTGAAAACTAAGAAGGGGGTAGACTGGGAGGGGAGTAAGCAATAAAAACCTACTTATTGAAGGCTTGGAACAAGGGAATGAAGGTACACCATTTTGTTTATCAACCTGATTATGGTGGGATTGTATGGAAGCAAGATTAGAGGCGAGATGACTAGTTTTAGGAGGTTCTGCTCGACCTCGGTAAAGGTGTCCAGTGTCTATTTTTCAGGGAGGGCTTGCTGGCCTGCATGACACTTCACATAAATGCCTCTTTTGCATGCCTTTCTTACTATTCTGAAAAGACCTTGGAATAAAGCCACTTCTTTCTTTCCATCCAAACATTTATCTATGTCTTTGTTTATTCATCTACCAATCAGTAGACTTATTGAGTCAGAGACTATGCTAGATACAGTAGAATAAAACATAAATAAACCATCCTATGGTGGTATTATCAATATAATTTAAAATATATGAAATACATAGGGTGAAATAGGAGAAAATCAGGAGTGAAAAAGAAGTAGCATGTGTAATTATGTGTTCCCTATGTGGGTGAAGGAAGCTTATTTGATCCACATTCCGCTTTTGATTTCCAGAACAGAACCCATCAACTCTGCAATAAAATTCAGATACCTTAGCCCAACACTAAAAATATTTCATGAGGCTCAGCACCTGTAGCTCAGCAGCCAGGGCACCAGCCACATACACCAAGACTGGCAAGTTTGAATCCAGCCTGGGCCTGCCAAACAACAACGACAACTACAACCAAAAAAAAAGCTAGGTGTCTGTAATCCCACCTACTTGGAGGCTGAGGCAAGAGAATTGCTTAAGCCCAGGAGCTGGAGGTTGTTGTGAGCTGTGATGCCACAGAACTCTACTGAGAGCAACAAAGTGAGACTCTGTCTCAAAAAAATAAAAATAAGAATATTTCATGAATTATCAATGATATGTTTTCCACCCTTGCTCTACTATTACTGCTTGTGTATCTTATGATCTAGTCAAAGAAACACTCCATGTATTTATCCAGCCTGTTTTTTCTCCCCAATTCTTTTTTTCTTAATTCCTATTCAGTTTTTATATCTAGTACAAATGTCACTGCCTTCATAAAACCTGGTGGCAGTCACCCCTCTACGCCTATGTGGGACACTAGGGTTATCTGTTCCTCCAGGAGTCACTTTCTACCTAATGGCAATTTTATGTGGATCCATTTTTCCTCCTCTAGGAGACTACACATTCCTATAGACAGGGACAAGGGGCTCATTTTTGTGGGCCTTGCAGAACTGAACAGAATCTTGTACACTTAATACAAGATACAGCTGATAAATACAGAGTGAAAGAACGGGAAGTCAGATCCCACAAGTATGTAGGAGGGCAGATTAGGAGGATGTTAAAACTAAATTGAAGCATTTGGTTTTGATCCCACCATCAGAGAAAAACAATTTAACATTCTAAAGTATGGGAGCAATTCAATTCTAAAGAATGATGATGTAGAAGTTCATTGGTAGCAATGTGCAAATATAGGGGAAAACACTCGGCACGTCAAACCAAGTTGTCCGTACAGTTTGCAGAGGGCTTAGAAAAATCACTGGATATTTGCCAAACAAATACATATAATTGCTTGACATTATTTTATACACTTGTGTGGAAAAGATGGTTATGTAAGTAAAAGACTTTTGAAAACAATTTAAAGAGCTTCATAATTACAAGATGTTATAAATATGGCTTCCATGGAACAAAAGGTTAGTATGTGGACAGCATTAATCCACATTCTGTGTGGGTAGAACTCTTGCCCCTGAAAAGAGGTTAAAACTAATACCAATTTCCTCTGGCAAAGCCATCATGTTGCCATTTAAATTGGGTGGCTTCCCTATTTGGGGAGTAGATAATAGGATTCAGTTACACTGAATAACATAAGGTATGTATGCGAAGTGTCCTAAATACCTCCCAACTTTTAGTTTGGGAGTAGATAATATGATTCAACCAAACTAAAAGTTGTTCGTCTAGAGACTATAACACCTTTTGTTTACTAATTCATCAATGAAAAGCTACTGTCCTAGGCACTAAGTATCAATTTTAACCAAAGATGATCTTAGACAGTCTTTGTTCTTTTTATATTGTACTTTCGGCAAAGTGTACAAGTGTCATGAAAAGAAATAATCATAATCTGCAATACAAAATACATATCATTAAGAACATTAGTATGTAATGTATAGTATTACTTTATAATTTAATTAAATATTACACTGTGATTTCACATCTCATAGCAGCTTATTGTAGTTTACCGTTTCATAAGAACATTCGTTTTCAGAATAACCTTTTACGTACAGTATGAGCTAGCCAATACTTAAAAGACAAACATAACTGACCATGGTCAGTAAGGCTCAGGGCCTCTATTTTCCTTACTGCATCTCTGCTACGTGTTGAAAACCACCGGCTATGTCTTATGATTTCTGGTCTCAGAAATAATTATGTTATTTTACTTTTTCTACCTTCTTTCCCCAGCAAAACTTGTTACATGCCATTGCTCTACCTCTTGTACGTAATCTTTGATTTGATGGAAAACTACTGATCTAGCCACTGTCTCCCTGTAAGAATGCTTATGATAGCAACCACTAGTGAAACCTGGAAAATAAAGATAAGGGAAGGCTCTGCACAGAGCTAGTCACTGGGGAAACAAACCTATTCCTATGCAGTTCTTAGAGGGAAGTAAAGTAATTACAGAAATGCTATGTTGTGCTTCACATGGATGTCTCGGGCCGTTGTAAGGGATGCGATGTTGATTCCAAAGCACTTTCAACCCTGTTGTCAGTTTGACCTCCCTCCTCATCACCTCCACCCTTTTAAAATAATCCCAAAGAAAACCCGTGCAAGGATCACATGATTCAGGATGGCTATTTGGAAGACAGGCCAGCATTCCAGCGCTTGCGTCACTCTCCACCACTTCATCCTCGTGCCACACAGTGTATTTCATAACATAAAGATGACACATCTTTCATAGAGGCAAAAATCTTTCCAATAATAAGCCAATGTCTAAGAAAATAGGTAGGGTTTTACAATTAGGTGACTGAGAATGCTTCTCTCTCAAACATAATTAAAAGCAAAGCAACACACGGAGTAGACGAAAAAGGGTCCATTCTCATCCCCTGGCCGAGCAACACAAAGGATCTATCAGTGTTATATGACTCGGGTGTGAGGAAATGAGATGATGGCAGAATGAATTAGGAAAAAGAGGAAAGGGAAGCGCCACGGAGTGGAAACTCTCCTGGATGTCACGTCCTTGGGAGAACACTTACCATGGGAAAAACAGCAGTAAAGAAAGCTTTCTCCTCTTAGGGAAAGGCAAGAGATTTGCCTTTCTGGATTTGCAGAGTAAACGCCACCTGTGCTGTTTTGTCCTACTTCTAAGAACTTGTTTATCTACATTAGAGACTATAAGGCCGTTTGTCTATTGATTCATCAAGGTTAGCCGCTGTTCTAGGCACTAAGCTACAGCACTGAAAAGCCAACAAAGGATGTTTTACCGTAATTCCCAGTGTCTGTTTTCAACTATTTTTTATGTTCTAATCTGCTGTTTCAGTCGTTGCACTGATTAGAAAATCCAAATTTGAAACATCACCGTATCACTCAGATCTGTTCTATCGCTTGTTTTTGTGAGTTCCGACACTGTTGCCATCATCCGCTCCTTTCCCCAACTAGAAACCTCAGATCCAACATCTTTACAGATAACCAAATCCTGCCCATCCTACTTACGAAATATATAGTGATTCTAAATTTGCTTCTGTATTCTCACTTCTACCACCTTAGCCATTGAAACTACTGAGACAAATCATTTTAACTGGTTTCACTTTTCTGCCTTAACTCCAGACCATCTTTTCAGTACTATCGGTGCTGTATAGTAGCATGCTTATTCTACACTCCAGCGCTGCCTTCGTGGAGGAACTATCCCTGGAATGACAGTTCAGTGTCTCCTTGTGCTTGTGTTGCCTCTCCTCATAAAACTAAAGTTAGAATTCTGATTAGTGAACCTGGAAGAAAGAATTAGGCATATTTAACCTAGCCTTGTGTGAACTAAAAATAGAATCTTGGGGCTCCCTGTAAGCAGCTGACTGACTAGACCTCCCTCTTGGCCAAGAAGATCCCTAGAACGGAGATGCTAGCCAGGAGAAAGGAGATCAGACCCACCTCATCATGCCCTCTCCCCCACTTACTCACTAACTTAGCCTAAGGTGATGCAAGACCTTCCCACAGGTCCTTAATATACACAACAAACCACTTGAAATCTGTCAGATGCTTTGTGTCTAATTAACAGACCCTTTACCTTAAGCATTCCTTTTCGCTGATTCCTGACCCTTTAGACAAAGCCTAATTTTTTCAGCCAATTGTCAGATGAAGAATCTTTTTCTTTTTGTTTTTTAGTTTTTGGCAGGGCTGGGTTTGAGCTTGCCACCTCCGGCATATGGGGCCGGTGCTCTACTCTTTGGAGCCCCAGGCGCTGCCCCAGATGAAGAATCTTTAAATCCATCTATCATCTGCAAGTCCCCCACTTCAAGATGGCCCATCTTTAGCGACAGCAATGTAAGTGTTCCACGTACTGATTTATGACCTCTCATCTGTAATTCTTATCTCCCTAAAATGTATAAACCAAACTGTAACCCCACCACTACAATTTCACTTGCTCTGGGCTATGTCTCTAGGTCATGGTCCTCAAATTTGACTGAGAATAAATCTCCTTAAATTACTTTACTGAGTACTTTTTTTTTTTTTTTTGGACATATGACAATCCTACAGCTTAAAAGCTGCCCTTTGAGTACAGTTTCTGTCTCTCCGTATATGGAAAATCTTACTGGAGCAGATTCTCAGAAGGGGATCTTCCTCATTGGATTGTAATATCCTGTGACTGAGTAACGTTACCCAATTCAGGCACTCAGTGTCAGAAAATACATTTGTTACTCTAGGAACCACCCCAAAAGATGATTGCTTATTTTCTAATTCCCAAAATTTGAAGCATATTCCAAGTGGTTCAAAATCTAACCAGGGAGAAGAAAGATCTAACATCTGCTAGAATTACTTCTTTCAAGATAAAGACCTCTCCTGTATATAAACTTCCCCATTTTTCACCCTGAATTCTATAGCACCAAATTCAACATCCTGAGCTTGACCTCTCAGTCTGTAACTACACATAATTTTATAGCCAAATTCCCTCCTGTCTTATTCCTACCTGCTTCCTACCCTTGTGTAAACACAAACCATCCCCTCTAGCTAAACAAAAATTCTTCCCATGGTTTGGTCACATGGGATCATTTTCAAGCCCATACTTTTGCATTACATGTAGGATGATCTCTCTCACAGGGAAACTCCTATTCAAGCTCTAAAACCCATTCCAAATTTGATCTCACATTAACCCATTATGTTGTAATACACGCACTTACATGCCCATTTCTCCCATAAGCCTATGGCCCTTGAAGGCCCATAGGCCTTCTATTTTTGCTGATGTCTATATTCTAGTTCCTGGGAGTACCTGGAATATAGTTGTGTATCTACAAATGTTCACTGCTTGATGAATACTGAGGGAGTGAATAGTAGAAATCATAAAACAAAATGTTCTATTTTAGAAATAAAAATGGAAAATTCAGACCTTCATTTATGAAGATGAGAGCACGCATGAATAAAGTAGGCTGATGACAACTTTCTAAAGACTTTTTTTTTTTTTACAGCTTTTTAAAATGACTGTAAAATGACTACTTAATCTAACAGTGTGGTGTTAAGCAACTTGCATAATCTCCCTGTGGCTTCCCTTCCTTCCACCCCCACTCCACCTGGAAACTCCTACATATCACTCAGACTTCAGCTTACAACCCACTTCCTCTAGGAAGCTTCCCTGAACGATCACTTTCTCGTCTGAGCTTTTCTAGGACTCTAAATTTCTCCCAGTACAATGTATTGTGATTCTCCCCTTTTATTATATTTTTTAGGAGGTATTTCAACCAATGTAATATGTGATACGTGTTTATACCTTTATATATATACACATATTAATGCCCTTTTATTTATTTATTTTTATTTTATTTATTTATTTTGCTGGGGCTGGGTTTGAACCTGCCACCTCCGGCATATGGGGCTAGTGCCCTATCCCTTTGAGCCACAGGCACAGCCCAACATTAATGCTCTTTTAAACCGTGCATTCCTTGAGGCAAAGTTTGCATTTCTCTTTTTGCCATGTTATCCCTGGACCCTAGCTCAGAGCCTGCAAGAGCAGGTCACCAACAATTATTAAACAAATAAAACTGTGAAATGAGAATATATGATGATGTTTTAGTTCCCTTGCAGCACAAGTAGAAATGCAGGAAACCCCAAGGCAAGCTATTCTATCACAACATATCCGTCTGTTGTACTCATCACTTTAGCTCTCAACTCTATCTCACTTGTTCTTAGTTATATTAATCATAAGTTCCTTCCTCTAAGGATTTGCCGTCATTCAAAAAGTCTCCTACCTGCCAATAAAGTACAATATTTTTTAATCTGTTCTTTATTGCAAATATTCTTCCTTATTACAAAATGCATACGACAATAAACATTTGACCAATATGGTCGTTTATCAGTTTGGTACTTCTTTCCCTTTATCCGCGGTAAGGAAGAAGAGGAATTATGCAAGCTGAAGGTCACGAATAGTGGAAAATGGTTCAAAGAAAATTTTGCTGAATTTCTTAGTGCCACAAGTAACTTTTAGAAGAGATGCTTCATTGTTTGAGAAACAGAACATGATGGTAACAAAAAAAATAAGGGTTATTAAAATGTTTGATTGTTCCCGAATTATTTTTAATTCCCAAATAATTAATATTTTAATAAGGAGTAAAACAAATCAAACATAGTGGTTCCAGGTCTTTCAAAGCAGAAGCAACTATTATTATCGGATATCTAACTCATTTAGTGCCAATATTAAAACATTTTTCATAGGTTTTTCCAATACTTAAATAATTGAGAAAAAAAGGGACACGTTTGAAAAATTCCTTCATCTCTGCATTGTCAGGGTCCTTAGCACATTATTTCTTGCCTAACTGGCAATTGCCCGTTCTGAGTTTGGCCAGAAGGAGGCAAATTAACCCATGGTCTGCACCTTTTCTCAGTATGGGAGCAAGTGAATCAGAGCTGTACTTGAAGCTGGTATCGACAGATTGTTTGATTTACCCCATGAGGCTTTCAAAAACTTTTCTGTGGGCCTTCTAATAAGAGCAACTGATGAGTGATTTTAAAACTCTTCTTTTTTTTTTTTCCCCAAACACTCCCTTATGGAACTAATTGCAATCAATGTTATCAAGGGAGTTGATTTCTGAGCGTTAAACATTAAAGATTCAGAAAGAACTGTGTTTTGTGTTTCCTTATCTCTGGTTTTTAGTAAGTGAGCAGGAAAAAAATCTCAGTCTTGGGTGAAATATACAAAATCCTTTCCTAAGAGAAGTTTCATGTCTTCCCTGGCTGAGCCCAGAGAGCTCAGTCACCTTGCCATTTCTCTCCTGAGTAAGGCCGTACATCCACCATGCTGAGTCATCTTTAGGACCAACCTTCACCTCATCTTCGTCCTTCCAAAAATGTGGGGTTTTAATCTTAGTTACATGTAGTATGATTCCATAATTTTCCAGCACTCAAAACCTCAAGCTTGATATTCCCCAAAGTGCTTTCTTTTCTCCTTAAAGTAAAAATGAACAATCATTCTATATTAAACAAAGAAGATGGTCCAAATTCATCATTCGTAAGGGGAAAAACCAAAATCACTTTAAAATACTTTGCTCTTTACATATCTTTTTGTAGAAACTCAAAATGGAGACTCCTAATGATTAAAAATTTAGTTCAAAGAAAATTCTTTTATCCAACCAGAGTCAATTTATATAAGTGGCAAGAGGTGTGAGTCCATGGTCAGTCTTCTGAATGTTCAGTTTTCTAAACAGTTTTGCCAGTACCACTTATTAAATGGATTCTTTTTCAGAGAGTATGATTTTGTTTGGTTTATGGAAGATCAGATGGTGATACATGGCTGGGTTCATCTCTAGGTTCTCTATTCTAGTCTACAGATCTACATCTCTATTTTAGTGTTAGTACCAGACTTTTTTGATCACTGTAGAATTGTAGTATTACCTGAAGTCTTATGATGTGATGCCTCTAGTTTTGTTTTTAGTTCTTAGAATTGCATTGGCTATCTGGAGTTTTTTCTGGTCCCATATGACATGAAGTACTCTTTTATCAAGTTCTGCAAAGTATGATTTGATATTTTGATGGGAATTGCATCAAATCTGTATATCACTTGGGTAGTAGGGACATTTTAACAATGTTGATTCTTCCCAGCCATGCACATAGTATGTTCTTCCATTTGTTAATATCGTCTCCTATTTCTTTCTTCTCAAAAAGACGCAAAATGATAACAAATTGTAGAAGAAAGTGTAGTAAAAAAAAAAAAACTCTAAGTAATATTGGTCTGGGAAAAGATCTTATGAAGAAGATCCTCTTGGCAATAGAAGCAACATTAAAAATAAATGAATGGGACATTCTCCAACTAAAAAGATTAGGCACAGCTAAGGGTACTGCAGGGAGAATAGGGACTGAAAACCCCGGTTTTGGCAAAGAAAAACACCCCAAGAAAAGAGGAAAAACAGAAATAAGCTGAGCAAAGTAGAACAAAAACAATTCAGCTAGCTTACTTTTAAACTAACAGTTGAATTACTAGTCTGGGCAGTTTCTCCTTTTACTACAAGCCTGGCCTATAAGGGATACAGCTTGCAAACACCCCTTCTGGGTCTATAAACACTCTGAAGAACAATGAATGTAGCAGAGGCTACATGCAAGGCCTGGGAAGGAATATTCACCAGGCTAACTCCTACCAAGTCCACAATCTTCCAGAAGCAAATACCCATTGTGGGGATTAGTGTAATGGTCAGAGCAGAGAGCCAAGGGAACAGCACGAGCCCTGATTATGGGCAGGAGGGCTTGTCACCTAACCCGAGAGGGAAACACTTCTGGGTGGAGATAAGGGGAAAATTCCTCTTTTCCACTGATTCTTCAGAGGAGGCTGATGCCACTGCATCTGCTCCACTGAGAAACTAGAGGGGTCTAACCTCCCCCAAGGAATCTGGGTGCATGACCACAAATAGGAGGCTGCCCCCACACAAGGCTCAGGTTCCAGCTTTCTCAAGGCTGCCCAGACCCTTAAGTTTATGATTATAGATAGAATAAGAACTAATGTGCTTACCCAGAGCAACTGCTGATGTTTTTACTCCCTTCCTCAGCTTACTCTCTTGGCTAAATGAGAAAACAGCCTTTAATAAAGACTGGGTGGAACAGCGCTCAGGGACACTCACTGAAGCCCCATAAGCTAGCGGTGGACCCTATATTCCCCCTTTTGATAACTCTATTCCATGTTTCCTGCCCCTTTACCTCTCACTGCTTTTACTTTCATTTTCCCCAGTTGAGATCACTTCTGGTTCCATAGGTCTTAAAGGACCCTGCCCCCAGGGTGAGACCCCAGCAGGTACAATAACTTAAGAGATATGGACAACCTTCAGGATGGGGGGATATATGTGCCTGCTACAAATCTGACTAAGGGCTGGTAACTAGAATCTGGGAAGAACTCAAACTACTGAACAAGAAAAGAGCAAACAACCCCATTTATAAATGGGCAAGAGACATGAACAGAGCCTTCTCTGAAGAAGACAGACCAATGGCCAACAAATACATGAAAAAATGCTCATCATCCTCAATATCAAAGAAACGCAAATCAAAAATACTTTGAAATATCACCTAGCCCAGTGAGGATAGCCCACATCATAAAGTCCCAAAGCTGCAGATGCTGGCATAGGTGTGGAGAGAAGGGAAGACTTTTCCACTGCTGGTGGGACTACAAACTAACACAGCCTCCCTCTTTGTTAAGAAGTATTGAGAATCTTCAGAGAGCTAAAATTAAACCTTCCGTTTGACCGCACAATCCCATTATCCCAGAAGGAAAAAAAAATCATTTTATCATGAGAATATTTGCACTAGAATGTTCATCACAGCTCAATTCACAATCACCGAGACATGGAATCAACCCAAGCGTCCATCAACTCATGAATAGATTAATAAAGTGTGGTATATGTATATTATGGAATACTATTTAGCTACAAAAAGATGAAGACTTTACATTTGTTGTATTAACCTGGATAGAGTTGAAGAACATTCTTGTTAGTAAAGTATCACAAGAATGGAAAAGCAAATATCCAATGCATGCAATATTTACATGAAACCAACAGATAAACAACTACATACCCATATTAGAGAAAAACACAATTAAATTCAAGTGGAGGGGAAGACAGAGGGAGAGAGTAGGGAGGAAGACTGGGAACCTCTCACTTAATAGGCACAAAATAAGGGTATACAGCATCCTCCCTGAGTAAAGGGTACAATTACAACATGACCTATATCCAACAAATGCAAACAAGGTCATGGAATCATGTGTACCCTCATGTTAATCTTAAATAAAAAAAATAATAATAATAAACATCATTGTCTTTCTGGCTGAAAAATTAAGAAAAAAAGAAAAGTTTTTTCAGTTGAGAATATCAGATATTTTTTAAAATATATAATACAGTTACAAATTGTTCAATCTTTTTTCTGTAAATAAAACTTCCTGAATAAATTAAGCATTTTCTCATTAAAAAAGTGATAAATGAAATGCATCTGCTTCATTTATTCACAGGGACATGCTGACAGAGCCTCCATGTCCCCTGAATGGATTCTTGATTTTCAAATGCACTGTTCCCAGGAAACACTGATAGCACCATTATAGTGTAATATAACGTAAAGTAATTACTAAAATATGGTTTTGTTACACAATAACATCTGTGACGTAAGAGATGCTTACTATATCCTAGACACATATTATTAATTCATTTCTTTTTAAAACTACTGTAGGAGGTAGAAACAACAATCATATTCTTTAAAGAACAAGGAAACTAAGCAATCATTAGGACAATAAAAATTGAAAGAAAGAGAGCTAGGTTTCCAGCAAGGCATCCTAGCTCTAGAGCCTCTGCTCTGAGCCGATACACCAGGCAGACTTTGATTAGTGTAATATTTAATGGACTATAAAGTCCGTTATAGTGGACTTTAGCATAAATAATTTAGCATGAAATTATTTGTGCTAAAATAATAGAAAAAATGATAGTTATAATAGAATTATTTTTCTAATTTTTTCACTTCCTAGGAAAAATAAACCAAACTAATCCCATCGTGAAAAGGAGAAAGTCACTAGTTATAATAAAATCACTAACCTAACAGGAATCAAGGAAAATGTACAAATATCTTTCTGTATCTATTATGAGCACATCAATATGTAAGTTGCTATAAAGGTATATTCTTTTCCCTCTTTGGGTTTGCTGTAAAATCTGAAGATAGTTAATAGGTTCTGGAAGAATGAAGGTCACAGATCTTTTTAAAGTGGACGTTTGAAGACAATGAGAGGATAATTGTGGTGACTGTGGTGTGGTATCTGGAAGAGACACAGAATCACAGAACTGGTTCAAATACATTCCCTTAGTTTTCTGAAAGCATATCCAAAAAACTATAACAGATCTCTTAAGATTCTGAGGACAAGGCAAACCTTCCTGCCTCAGTTGGAAAAATGAAACTGTGAGGTTGGTAAAAATAGTAAAGAATTCTCTTCATCAATTCAAAACTAACAGAAATAGATGTTCACTTCACCACTGGCATTTTGATTCCAAGCAGAAAAGGAGGCAGCATAAACTATAAAATAAACAAGAAATTTCTTAAACTTGATCCTGTTCAAACAAACAAAAAGAGACAAAATTGAATTTGATGAACACTGACATTAGTGCTTATCCGAAAGGGGGACTTCCTATATTAGTGCAAGTAGTCACTCACTTACCTTTCTAAGTTGCAAAATACAATTTGGTACCTGGTACACACTAGGTATTTGGTAAGTGTTTGTCACATACAGCATATAAATATGGGGCAAAAGAGGTCTTCTGAGACACAATGAACAGAGAACTAGACTTTAGAGCAGTGGTTCTCAATCTCTGGGTTGCGACCCCTTTGAAGGTCAAACGACCCTTTCACAGGGGTCTTAGATGCCTAAGACGATCCTGCATATCAGATATCTCCATTATGATTCATAACAGTAGCAAAAATACAGTTATAAAGTAGGAACAAAAATAATTTTATAGTTGGGGGTCACCACAACATAAGGAACTGTACTAAAGGGTCATGGCATTAGGAAGGTTGAGAACCACTGCTATAGAGTCATTTTTACACAGAAGGAAATACTCCCCACTGGCAAATCTACCTACTCTCTGGTACACAGAAGTTCATTTGTGTTTTCTGAGGAATGAATGCATTTGTGAACAAATGAATAAGATAATTGGTTCACTGAAGAATTAAATATATTCAGAAGAGAAAATGGTTAAAACTTTGGAAAAGGATTATATAAAATAATAAGGTACAGGAAGAAAACCAAACCAGTGACAGGCTTGGGAAGAAAACATTTAAAAGAAATAGAGTATCATAAACAATAATAACATGTTTTTGTTTTGTGGCCAAAGCACTTTCTAATTATTTCATTTTAATTCTGATGATAGTCCCCAGAAGTAGGGAAAGAGGATCTCATCATGCTTATTTTTGTTTTGCTTGTTTTCTGATAGATGAAGAAGCTGAGCCTCAGAAAGGTTAAGTGACTTGAAGAAGAGCATTTCAAATAAAGAAATATTTAATGTTGTCAGATGCAGAAAATAGAACAAGGACCAAATACTGAATCTGACACGCAGCTCATGAGAGCCTACACAGAGTGAGGCTGGAAGGGTGTAAAGGGAGGTAACATTTTAAGAGAGAGGTTATATTAATCAACATACGTAAACATGTATCACTTGGGTAATAATCATTATGTGTCACACAGAAGTTATAACCCATAGGTATTGGAACGGAACAAGGTTTATGGCAGAAGAGAGATAACACACGTTCTTCTCCTCTTATCCAAATGTACAACTTACTTTCAATAAACTGGTTCTCACCACACCTTAAATATGCCTGTGTACACCAAAGTTTTCTGACCTTGAGATTACTATTTTAAAATTTTAGATGTCATCTGGATAAAATGTTTTTTGTTACCTTTAACAAATACCGCTTCCCCCACTCCTTTAATAGTTTCCATCCAAAAAACAAGACTGAAAACATGTAATGGGGGTGGAGGAGGGAATGCTACCCCCACCCCAGCTCCTCCAGCTCCTCTCTGGCTTGGAAAGTAAATCCGGAATAATGTGAACATTGGAGAGTGCTCAGTAAAGCAGGTAAATCTACTTAAAGATAATTTCTCCAGGTAGTTTGGTATTCCAAACCAGGAATAAAAAAGCATAGTGTAGAACCTTTTTTTACCCTAACTTTTCTCTAAATGAATAACAGTTGGTATACATGAAACTCAAAAGAAATATACATAGTAAATTCTGAAATAAAATGCACAAATAAATTCTGGAGTGAGCTTATCAAATACATCACCTTTTCACCTACATAGTATTTCAAATACTAAAATTAAATCTCGGGGGCGGCACCTGTAGCTCAAAGGAGTAGGGCACCGGCCCCATATGCCAGAGGTGGCGGGTTCAAACCCAGCCCCAGCCAAAAAAAAAAATTAAATCTTTTACTCTTTAAACATATATACACAAATACACATATATACGCACACACTGGCATAGCTTGTGAAAATTGCAACTGAGATAACAAAAGCTGTTTTCTATGAACTTCTAAGTCACGTCCACTTCGGTTTGTTTAGGAAAAAATACACTTTTCTTAATAGCATGATTCCCAGTTGCAGAACATAAATTTAGATACGTAAGCTGATTTATTTTTTGATAGGGGAATCATCAACAGAATTGGTAGTTAAACACAATGCAACAGGTCACTCAATTTTCGTGAAGTCCAGGGTAGTAAGAGCAGGGTGATGGTTATAAGATAATAGAACACAAGTGACACATCGTTCCTTGTTCCTTCCTGAAGCCAGTTAATTAATAAACAAGCCACACTGTGGCTGTGTTGACATATCACATAAACATCTAGATGGGAAGTGACAAAGTCAGGCCCTCATCCAGCTATTTAAAAACATGCACCTTGATGACATGAAACATCTGGGTGTTTCCAAATATCAAGATGTTTGCTGCCCTGCAGATAAAATATCCTGATAACTAGTTGATTTTTTTTACTTACATGTTGCATAAAAATGTACATTGGTATGCCTGGATCTCTTCCTGTCTCTTCAGATCCAGAATGCAATTTTAGCATGGATAGAGTGGCTAGTCATTAGGTTTAAATCTGTTGTTATGGTTATTCTTAATGAATCTCTGACCTAGAGAAATTCTATTTTCCTTCCCCCCCAAAAGGAGTTACTTGTCATTTCAGCAGTAGGAATTAAAAGATAAAAGAATCTACAAAACGAGGGAACCTCACTACTTAAGCTTTCACGTACAAGGAGCCATCAAAACACATGATGGGGGGAAAGCGTGACACAGAGTTGTTCTGATTGACTGATTTCTTACTTAAAACTATGTAAAATACTTGTTTCTCCCATTATATACAGGGTGCCCATAAAGTTCACGTGCAATTTAAAATAGTATGCAATTAAAAATTTAAAATTGCACACACACTTCATGGCCACCCTTATGTACAAGCATTTTCTTCTTCCTTGAACTGTCCATTTATGTCACCCAGGAGTTCAAACTTTGTAATTCGATAATTTTGATGTGTAGAGGGATGGTCTGGCGTGAGGCTAGCACTAAACATAAATTTTACTTTTGGCTATTCATCAGATCTTAATTTGTCTGAGTCACTGAAGACTGTGTGTTTCAACTCCTCTGCCACATTTCTTACTTCGGTCTCAATGAAGAAAAAGCCATTTGCACACAGCAAACAAGGAAGACCTTCTCCTAAGCTTAAAGATGAGTGTGCTTTTCAATTCTTGCCACTTTAATGCCTAAGCATTAAATACCCGTTCTAAGTCTTTTGAATCAAGATTGCTTGTACTTCAAAACAGAAGAGGGAAATATATATGCTAAAGTCAAAAAAAAGAAAGAAAGAAAAACAATTCCCTGAAAGCTAGAAACTATTTTGGCACTAAAATAATAGACAATTGCATAACACATTTCGGCTCGCGGGCACTCTACCTGTAGGATCACTCAGAACTGAACCAAAGGCACTGATGACCACGTCGGCTTTCAGATGGACCATCTGATCTTCATCTTCATTCCATTTTCCGGTTTCATCTTGCTCAGTCCGAGCAAATTGCATAGCAGCAATTCTCCCGCCTTTTACTATAACCTTCCGTGGAGACAGGAAAGGCAAAAATTCACACTTTTCTTCCTTCGCGAGTTCCATCTAAAACAAAAATAGAGGCAAAAAAAAAAACCCTGAAGATATTTTTTATTCTGTACAATATTAGATTTTTTTAATTCAATTACACATACATGCTGAATCTTACGATGTTTAAATCAATAGGAAGCTTTTTCCTTCATCGAAGCTGCGTTTCAGTTATCAGCCATTTACATTTTGTAAATCACTGTCTCAGGGAGCCTCAGGTTGGAGCTGCGATGTGGAAGTCGATAGATCACGGCATCTTATGCCTTAAGTTTTAGGTGTTTCATGCCCTCCAGCGGGTGACTTGTGAGGTTTCTAACTATAGCAGCCTATTTTTCTTACGCTTTCATTCCTGTAGATCAAACTCTCTTTTTAATCATGCCACATATTAAAATAAATACTTCTGTTTATTACTAGGCTGCATATATATAAGCTAGAAAAACGTCAATAAAGTGGGTGAGCCAATCTGGGCAAGTACGTGATTAGAATGGTAGGTAACAGAAAAAAAGACTGGAGAAACTCTTCAGAACTAAGAAAGAAAAAAAAAAAAACATTTATTCTTCTTTTATAAAAACACAGAAGGAAATACAATAAATGAAAATTTGGAGAACGTGAAACAAGCCTGTTCCTCCTGACAAATTCCCGGTTTTTCCCCACCTTTTATATAATTCATTGTGCCACAGAACGGGGTACCCAGGGTTTTGTTTGTTTTCATAGGCAGAGTGAAATGCCCTCTAGATGCAAAGTTAATGCATATTTATTTTCCACTCACTGTTTTGGGGAAATCCAGGCCTTCGTGAATGTAATCTGAACTAGTATATTGAGTGTTCTTTTTCTAAAACTGTGAAAGTGTCCTCCTGAGGAGGTTAAGGACCTAGTCTAGGCTTACTTTTTCCTTTCCCCATGAAAGCCAGGTACATTCTCAGTAGGACGCCTGATGAGCAGTTCCTACTGAGAAGATTATGGGTGTGACATTTCAAACCAAGGGTTATCTGGGTTATGTCAAGATGGAAAACTGAGGCATACAACAATGCACTCAAGGTCATAATTGAGCCATGGCCCCATGTTTCAACAGTCTATAAACACTGGCTCCTAGTTTTCGGTAGCTCAAAATCACCTGGAGGGCTTCTCAAAACACACCTACATGGACTCACCCCTAGAGCTTCAAATTCTATAGGTCTAAGTGTGGCCTGAGGATGTGGGGTACCACAGGCACCAGGGCTGGTGGCTTTGATCCAGCCCCAGCCTGCTAAACAACAACAAAAACAACAAATAGCCGGGGTTTGTGGGAGGTGCCTTTATTCCGAGCTACTAGGGAGTTTGAGGCAAGAGAATCACTTGAGTCCAGAGTTTGAGGTTGCTGTGAACTATGACACCACAGTACTCTACAGAGGGCATCAAAGTGAGACTCTGTCTCAGTAAAAAATAAAAAGTAAGTAAATAAATAAATTAATAATTCCAAAGCCAACACTACCTGGTAATCCATGGTGACACTTGATTAATCACTGTCTTATTAGACTATAGCTGATTGGCTAAGAATTTTGTTTTTCTTTCACTTCCAACAATAATAATATTGCTCCTAGGCAGCAAAAGTTAATTCTTGGTGAAAAGAAAAAAAATTATTAGATATCATAATGGTTTCTGCCCCCACAAAGGGCGATGGTACATAAAGAAATATATAGTATATCTTTAGTATTAAAGTTATGGAGGGGTAACTAGGGAAAAAATTTAAAAAAAAACTCCCCAAATGAATTAAAAGGTAGAAAATACTGGTCGATGGCCTACATTAATATGAAGCTATTTATTCAGCCTGTGTCTTACTTGAAATATGTTTTGAATAGTGTCTTTAAGGGCTTCAAAGTGGAAACCACTTCAATAACTATGACAGAATATTTCCCCTTTTATTATAAAAATCAAAGACATTAGTAATATAAAAAATAATAGGTGAGGTATTATGGGTGGTACATATATAAAACTATAGATATAAAACTGTTCGTTGTTCAGAGAGGGAGACTGGAGGTGAGTAGAACTGAGTCAGGTTTGAAAGGTATTTCCACTGCTTTTTGGGGATAGGCTCTTTACATGTAAAACAAATGACATGTAGTTAATTGGTATATGGTGTTATTTAAAACAATTCAGAAATACAAAATGCCTAAAGCAGAACTTAAATGATAGAAGATAAAAATAAATGCTATTTTGTCATAATTGCAAGTCTCTGAATTCATTTTTTTCTCCCAATAATTCTTTAACTATTCAATACTACTTAGAAATTTAATGGTGATTTTTTTTGTTTCTTTTTACTTTTTGGTAAAGTGATTTACTTTTTTTTTTTTTTTGAGACCAAATCTCACTATGTCACCCTTGATACAGTGCTGTGGCATCACAGCTCACAGCAGCTTCAAACTCTTGGGCTTAAGCCATTCCCCTGCCTCAGCCTCCCGAATAGCTGGGACACTACAGGTTCCCACCACAAAGCCTGACTACTTTTAGAGACGAGGTTTCATTTGGCTCAGGTTGGTCTCGAACCTATGAGCTCAGACAAACCACCCACCTTGGTCTCCCAAATACTGGGATTACAGGTGTGAGCCACTGTGCCCAGCTTTTTGGGTTTTTTTGAGACAGAGCCTCGTTTTGTCACACTGGGTAGAATGCCGTAGTGCCACAGCTCACAGCAACCTTAAACTCAAGTGATCCTCTTGCCTCCCAAGTAGCTGGGATTACAGGAGCCCAATGTAAGACCCAGCTGAGGTTTTTTTTTTTTTTTTTTTAGAGACAGGTCTCACTCTTGCTCAAGCTAGTCTCAAACACCTGAGATCAGGGGATCCACCCACCCCGGCCTCCCGGAGTGCTAGCTAGGATTACAGGTGTGAGCCACCTGCCTGGCTTGAATGGTGATTTAAAGAAAAAGGTGGGGCAATAACAATGGTTAAAAAAAGGAAGGTCAGAGATATAAATCCTAGGCTCCTCTTTTTACAAAATAAAAATGTCTGATTTCTGGAAAGCAAAGTATTCCTTGAGTAGCTGACATTACAGAATAAATATGGCTCAAGTATGTGAGATAGGTTTTCTGTATCACTTTTGTCACATTTGTGTAATGTAGCACCTTATAACTCATCAATATAAACCAGATTATTGTGTTTCAAAATGTGAAGTGATGCTAAATTTTAATGATAATGCCACACTTGATTGAATAACAGCTCCAAATGTTTATGGTTTGAATAAATCCATCCACAGTGTACAAGTCTAACTGTACCATTTTCTGTGGAGGGCAGAAATAAAACTCTGCCGTGACACTACAGGAACCACACTGCATGAATTGGTGGTAGGTCTCACAGACTGACTTAGGATCTGTTAGGTCCCACTCCACCTTCCTTGTTTATTAATACTTAGATAATATTGCTCATTACATATAGAAAATCTCTTATGCAATTTGGCAAAATTGGCATTAAATTTGGAAACAGAAATTGCATACTACTAACAAGTAAAATTCTAAGGATTTAAAAGGAAGATTACCAATGATGTAATCCCTGAGCATGTTTGAATAATATTCTTGCCATAGCTTTGCTTTTTGAGGAACTAAATACCATGTTTAGTATTCAATTTATGAATTTAATTGAATTTAATATATGCACAGCTCATATCATGATTTTTTATGTGTACCAAGTTTGATAATGTGTCTTCAAATATTTAGCATTCCTGCCAGCTACCTGACAGTGCACAGACTTGGGGCAGTGTGAACGCTGGCCCCCACAGAGATTATTCAGCACTTTTGCTTTTGAAACTCTACAGATCTTCCTCACTCTCTAATACATGTAGGATTAGACTGTTGGGCAGAAGACATAAATCATACTACCTACACTTTCAGCTATTTCACTATTAAAAAGCCAGATTTCCCATTTTACATAAAAGATGGAAAATGTTTAATAGAAAAATAGGAATATCATTTGAATATACATTTTGGTTTGAAAAGTATTAATGTTACATTGGGTGGGAAAGAGAAACTGAGTTATCTTGGGAAAGAGAGAAATAGTAGAACAATGAAAATACAGGGTAGGCGAATGTATTAAATATTTATAATTTTACACTGACTCTGGTATCCATTTTGAAATATGTTGGATTGTCTCATATCAGGACCAGGGCTTGGTTACTCTTGACAGTTTCTAGTTCTACCTCTTGTTCCCCTATTTCCTTAATGTGGTTAGTTCAGACTTTTGCTTTATAAACCTGCTCCCTCCTGACCACTTCCTTATGGCACAGCTGGATATGGCCTGCTTGGTCGGCCCCACTGACCCTTACACCCTACATGGACTGTGCAGATACACCACAGTGACCACCTCTCTCTCACTGCATGACCTCCTAGAACTCGTCCCTGCTTTCTTTAAACTCACCAATTAAAAATTCCCGTAGGATTGTGGCGGGCGCCTGCAGTCCCAGCTACTTGGGAGGCTGAAGCAAGAGAATCGCCTAAGCCCAGGAGTTGGGGGTTGCTGTGAGCTGTGTGAGGCCACAGCACTCTACAAAGGGCAATAAAGCAAGACTCTATCTCTACCAAAAAAAAAAAAATCAATCCCCATAGGAACCCTATTTGGATAATGACCTGAGCCTAATAAAGGCATTAATCCAGGGGTTCCTTTTCTTTCTGTCTCCTCTCTCTCTCTCCCTCCCTTCCCCCAAGTACTTCCTGACTTCTATGTGAGTAGCACTTGCCCCAAGGAACTGCAAGTAATATAATCTTTATTTCCTTTTTTTTTTTTTTTTGAGACCGAGCCTCAAGCTATCCCCCTGGGTAGAGTGCCATGGCATCACAGCTCATAGCAACCTCCAACTCCTGGGCCCTAGCGAGTCTCCTGCCTCAGCCTCCCAAGTAGCTGGGACCACAGGCGCCCACCACAACACCCGGCCATTTTTTGATTGCAGCCATCATTGTTGTTTGGCGGGCCTGGGCTGGGGATTTGAACCCACCACCTTAGGTGTATGTGGCTGACGCCTTAGCTGATTGAGCCACAGGCACTGAGCCTTAATCTTTATTTCCATCTTGCATCTGTTTCAGTCACTAAAGTGGTGCTCCTCATCTTAAAGACCCTAAATTAAAACAGCAATGTTATATGTCAAGTGAAATGTCCTTGCAATTATTTGTGGGCAATAAAGGGGCTTACTCTATTTTATAAATCTAACAAGAAAAATACAATAAATATTTATAACCACATTGAAGACATCTTCCCACAGAAAATATGTTATGGGAGCTATATACTAGATATTACCTACAAAGTACTGATCTTCACCCAACGTTGTCTCTCTAATATGGTGCAAAAAGCAAACATCACATTGGGCATCATTACGATTTTACAGATTTAGCACACAAACAGGCACACTGCTGCTTGCTGGCCTCCCAAAAAACTCTGTGCTAAGAAGCACTATTTTTGCCCTATGGAAGAGAAACTGAAGTTCAGAGGAACCACACATACAGTAAGGGATCCCAGAGCTCTGCTCTGGTTTTCATTATGCCCAAGAATGGCAATTACAATATTTGGAAGATTAAGACTCCATCGTTCCAGCTGTTAGTTGCTGAACCTCAAACAAGATAAAATGGAAGGTAGAGAAAGGTGATCTTGTGGGAAGAGAGATTTTGAGTTTCCCGGGCTAAGCACAGTGAGAAGTCATATAAAGCCATGAAATACAGAGACCCAAAGATGGGTTCAATGGGTTAAGGGAGACATCGGGAATCCAGAGACAGGATAAATTTAGAACAGAGTAAGTACTACTTCATAAAGTGGATAACACAGACAGAATATATCATCGCAAGATAGAAACGTGGAAATCTAAAGTACAATTTAAGTAACTTTATTTGTTAAATAGTAAATTCCTTCACAATACTATTTAAGTGATCTTCAAAAATTAACAATTGATAAGTACACACATATAAACAGACAGATGCCCAGCAAATTAGAATATATTCTGGCCAATATACCATATGGAGGGGCACCGTGATAGGTGTGTCTATCAAAATGAATGACACACAATAGACCTTGAGTAAAATTTTGCTGACTAGGAGGCACGACAATTTAATATGAAAACCCTGGAGAACATTCACGTTAAGGAAGGGACAACCACCTTTCAGTAGATTGAGTGAAAGTCTACTAGATACTCATCCCCATGCAAATAAACAGGGCATGTAGAAGAAATGTTACCGGACCAGATCATCCTATGTTATGATATTCCTCCTAAGTTATCAGTTATACTGTCATTAGAAAACAACGGAGCAGGGGCGGCACCAGTGGCTCAAAGGAGTAAGGCACCAGGCCCATATGCTGGAGGTGGTGGGTTCAAACCCACCCCTGGCCAAAACTGCAAAAGAAAAAAAAAAAAGGAGGAAAACAACGGAGCAGACTGCTCAGTGGCCATCCACAGGTGATGGGTCTTAATGTTTTACTGTTCAAAGTACCCAGCCTTCCATGCTAAGGAGTTCACAGATGTCAGTGATAGTGCCTTTTAATACTTAGTGTTTGTTAATGATTATGAATCAGTAACTCTGTGAATCTGGACTGTGGACACTTCTGTTCATGGCACACATACATATTCACCTGCTTGATGGAGCCTGTTCTCATGAAAGACAACTGGTGCATCAAGAACACATGCAAATCTCTCTACTCCTTATCTCTTTTCCTTATCTTGTCCTTCTGACCCATCAGCAGCTATAAAGTTCCATGTATTCAGTTCAATAAAGCTGACTGTCACCTCTTGTCACACAGTGTGAGGAAAGAGGAAAGATTTCTTTTTCTTAGCTTTGATTTTCGCCTCCTTGTTCAGGAAAGATATGTAGTTGATGCTGAGTGAAATAAAAATAGCATGCTATATCACGCAATAATGATCATCATTTTAATGATTAACTTTGTGTAATGTGATGATTCGGTCTGATTAATATTACAGGTATCATGCTGTAGAAATTATGAAACAACTTAATTTACTATAATTAAAGGCATGATGTCAACTCATTTATAGATTGCATATAGGCAAAGTAAGAATAGGTTATAAACTATAATGAGCAGAACTCAAAACTAGCATATATTAAATTCTGGATTAACTTCTAATATGCCAAACTTTGATGAGCAAAGTGAAAAAAATAATGTTCTTTGCAAAGATTATCTTCTAATAGCAAGGCATTCAACAATTTATTAATTCTATATGAACACAAAGACAACAAAGATATTGGAATCCGAATTGTTTGATAGTTTTCCTTGGAATTTAGAAGAACCCCTCACCCTTGATATAAAATCATCTTTGATATCCAATCATCTTCCATATCTGATTTACCCGCCCCCCAGCCCCGACCTGTTTTCAACAAGAATCTTGTTAGTCCAATCTTATCACTGGCTCCCACCCTACTTTCTGTCTATTAATTCCTAGTTGCCCATACTGAACTCTCATCTGTGAAATATGGAAGGGGATGAGGTATGGAGGATGGAGCTTTCTTGCTAAACTGATTTAGCAGGATTCTTGCTAAAACTGAATTTTACAGAGAAGTGCACAGATACAGGCTGAGAAGGTTCAGAAGCTGAAGTTTGTTTTGGTCAAGTAAAGAATCTTTGTCATGTACAAACACAGAGTACTGTAATGGCACAGAAAAGGGCATTTTTAACAGGAGTGCAGGTCAGAAAAGGGAAGCATGAAAACGGTACAATAGGCTAATTCTGAAGGATAAGTAGGAATTTAGTCACTAAGAAGGAATTAGTTACTAGGAATTTCGGATATGGCATCCATCCCTTCCCTTTGGAGAACAGGAGCATGTATGGAAGGGCAAAGGAGTTTATCTCAAGAAGAAAAGATGAGAAATAACTTGGCTAAATTTTGTAAACACACTACCGGGAAATAAACTATTGGCATTTGTAAATGGGAGCGTCCTTACCTATGGAATATTTTTTGGAAGGGTATACTTACGAGTTTAGAATTGCTATGGTAAACGAGCCTGAAAACTATAAATTTAAGGAGCACGTATCTCTGTGAAGAATCACGTAGGCTACGTGAACCAGAGATGAACTGAAACAACTTCCTCTTGCATAAGTGATGGAGCAACTTACATAATAGACTACAGGTCAGTCTGGGTTGTAGGAAATCCTGACGGACAAGAGGGGACCTGGAGAACTGTGTTGGATGGCCTTGACACCTTGTATTTACTTGTATCTTTCTTTATTTTTATAATTAATTATTTTTTATTAAATCATAACTTTGTATATTGATGCATTTATGGGGTTCAAGGTACTACTTCGATATACAATGTGAAATGTTTACATTGAACCACGTATCTTTCAAATTATTAATTAAGCTTGATACAGAGTGATGTTTCTCATTCATGGCAGTTTGATTTCAAAATCTAATCTTTTGGTTATTTCATCAAGGAGATGAAAGAGGATAAAGGAAGAGGCAGTAAAATCTTCCAGTTCACACTTGATCTCACATTCCTTAATTCACTAAACAGTTTTTTTTTTTTTTTTTGAGACGGAGCCTCAAGCTATCCCCCTGGGTAGAGTGCTGTGGCATCACAGCTCACAGCAACCTCCAACTCCTGGGCTCAAGCGAGTCTCCTGCCTCCGCCTCCCAAGTAGCTGGGACCACAGGCGCC
>CAUYQV010031799.1:0-15243 GCA_963574575.1 Galagoides demidoff | reverse complement strand
ATGAATTACATTTATAGATTTATGTATGTTGAACCATCCTTGAGATCCTGGGATAAAACCCACGTGGTCGTGGTGTATAATTTGTTTGATGTGTTGCTGGATTTCTTTTGTTAGGATTTTGTTGAATATTTTTGCATCAATATTCATTAGTGATATTGGTCTATAATTTTCTTTTCTTATTGGGTCTTTTCCTGGTTTGGGGATAAGGGTGATGTTAGCTTCATAGAATGTGTTGGGTAGTATTCTGTCTTTTTCTATGTTTTGGAAAAGGTTCAGTAATATAGGTACTAGTTCCTCTTTAAAGGGTTGGTGGAATTCTGATGTGAAGCCGTCTGGTCCTGGGCTTTTCTTTTTAGGGAGATTTTGTATAACTGATGCTATTTCAGAGCTTGATATAGGTCTTTTCAACATTTTCCACTGCATTTTGGCTAAGTCTTGGGAGATGACATGCTTCCAAGTATTGGTCAATTTCCTTCAGATTGTCATATTTCTGGGAATAAAGTTTCTTGTAATATTCATTAAGGATTTTTTGAATTTCTAAAGGGTCTGTTATTATTTCATCTTTACCATTTCTGATTGACAAGATTAGAGACTTTATTCTTTTCTTCTTGGTTAGGTTGGCCAAAGGGTTACCTATTTTGTTGATTTTTTTCTAAAAACCAACTTTTTGATTTGTTGATCTGTTGTATAATCCTTTTGTTTTCAATCTCATTTAATTCTGCTCTAATTTTGGTTATTTCTTTTCTTCTACTGGATTTGGGATTGGAATGTTCTTCCTTTTCCAGCTGCTTGAGATATCCGATTAAGTTGTTAACTTCCTCTTTTCCGTTCTCTTGAGGAAGTCCTGCAATGCTATAAATTTCCCTCCTAGGACTGCCTTTGCGGTATCCCAGAGGTTCTGATTACTCGTATCTTCATTGTCATTTTGTTCTAAAAATTTGGTAATTTCCTTCTTAATCTCCTCTCTGACCCATCTATCATTCAGCATAAGATTATTTAGCTTCCATGTTTTTCTACGAGTCTGCAGGTTCCTGTTGTTACTGAGTTCAACTTTTATTCCATGATGGTCTGAGAAGATGCATGGAATAATTTCGATTCCTTTAAATTTGGTGATGTTAGATTTGTGACCTAAATTGTGATCGATTTTGAAGTATGTTCCATGTACTGATGAGAGAAATGTGTATTCAGTTTTGGTAGGATGAAATGTTCTGTAGATGTCTGATAAGTCCAGAAGTTGAATAGTTAAATTTAAATCTAAGATTTCTTTGCTAAGCTTCTTATTGGAGGATCTATCCACCACTGCCAAAGGAGTGTTAAAATCTCTGACTATGATGGAGCTGGGGGAGATCAAGTTGCTCATGCCAGTTAGAGTCTCTTTTATAAATTGAGGTGCATTCTGGTTGGTTGCATAGATATTGATAATTGAGATCTCATCGTATTGAGTATTGCCCTTAACAAATATAAAGTGGCCATCTTTATCTTTGGTGACTTTTGTTGGTTTAAAACCTATTGTATCTGCGAATAAAATTGCAACACCAGGTTTTTTTCTACTTGCCCTTAACCTGGAATATAGATGACCATCCTTTCACCCTGAGTCTACATTTGTCTTTTAAGGTAAGATGAGATTCTTGTATACAACAAATGTCTGGTCTGAGTTTCTGTATCCATTCAGCCAATCTGTGCCTCTTTGGGGGACAATTTAAGCCATTCACATTGATTGAAATTATTGATAAGCCTGGTAAAATTTTGGACATCGAGTTGCTCAAAAGTCCATTAGATATTTTTAATCCTTTTGCCACTTTAGAAGTTGGAATTTGATCAAAAGGTTCTGAGTCAGTTTATTTTTGTGGTGGAGGATTGCACTGGTCATTATGGAGAATAGGTCTGAAAATATCCTGGAGAGCTGGTTTGGTTATGGCAAATTTCTTCAATACATGGATTTCACTTAAGTATTTAATTTCTCCAACATAAATGAAACTCAGTTTAGCTGGATACAGGATCCTGAGCCGAACCTTATTTTGTTTTAAGAGATTAAATGTCAAATACCACCTTATTCTTGCCTGAAAAGTTTTTGCAGAGAGATCTGCAGTTATTCTAATATTCTTCCCCTTTTAGGTTATGGTTTTCTTATGTATCGTTGCTTTCAAGATTTTCTGTCTCATATTAACTTTAGTGAAGTTAATTATGATGTGTCTGGGGGATGTCTTATTCAGGTTAATTTATGCTGGGGTTCTGAAGTTGTTTGCAATCTGAATTTCAGGATTTCTTGAGATATCTGGAAATTTTTCTTTCATAATTTCATACAGAAGAGCCTCTGTGTTTTGCGAAGCAACTTCGTCACCTTTAGGGATTCCTATAAGGCAAATATTAGATTTACTTGAATCTCTCCCAGAGCTCTCTGAGAGAATGATCTGTTTTTGCTTTCCATTTCTGATCCTCTTTGGACACTTGGACATATTCAGAAGCTTTGTCTTCTACATCTGAGATCCTTTCTTCTGCCTCCTGCACTCTGTTACCAAGAGATTCTACCATATTTTTCAGATCTTTGAGGGTTGCAATCTCTTGTTTTAATGTTTCAAAATCTTTGGTGGTTTTCTCTTTGAATTCATGAGTGAACTTTTGGAATGCTCCTTGAATTTCTATTTCTATCTTTGCCTCTATTCTGTTTATCTTATTTGCAATCCAGATTCTGAATTCAATTTCTGACAGCGCAGTCATTTGTCTATAAAGGGGATCTTCAGTTTCATCTGCCACATCCTTTCTTGGGGGTGTTGACCTACTCTGGTTATTCATATTACGAGCCACATCCTTTCTTGCAGGGGGGGTTGATCTACTCTGGTTATTCATATTACCAGAGCTGTTCCGCTGATTCCGCCCCATCATTATTTTACCCTGTTTCACTTTTCCCCTTTAGGTTTTTCAAGGACCCATATGGTGTTACGGCCTGAGAGACTGGGGACCTGTTTGGTGTGGTGGGGCTAAGTGGTTCTGTCTTATTTTCAGCTGCTCTCTGTCCTACCCTAGTGATTCAGTTACTCTTGGTTGAAGTCTCAGCTGTGGAGAAATACCAGCAATTAAGTCACCTTGCCCCCCACAAACAATAATTGGGCAAGGAAAATCAAACCTTCCCTCAAACATACACCTAGGGTACCGCTTTGAATAGTCCCTGTGTGGTCTGTCTGGTTTAAGGGGTCCAAATCAGCTGTCCCAGTCAGCACCAGTTTCAGGTGGAAGAGTTCAAATGTCTCCGGCAGCTAGATAAGAGGAGTCTGCTTGCAGCTCAAATATAACTTGATCCAGTGCTCCGTGAGGGCAAAGGGACCCACGCAGCAAATGGGTTAGTCTGGGAAGTTTAATACCTCCTTCCCCACCTTGCACCCAGTCACTCGTAATCCCCCAGGTCTGTGATCCTATTCACTCCAGTGGGCAACTGCTCCCAGGGTTTACGACTGCCAAAATCACCCAGAAATCTACATTTGGCAGGGGGGCCTTGCGTGTTTAAATTAGGCTGTGAATGTTCTCTCAATTCCCTCGCCTCGCCTTCTGTCCCGGCTAGATTCCTGTGCAAGTCAGAGGCTGCTGGGGATGATGAGGAACTCAACCCTGGGCAACAATTAGCGTTTATGCTCAGGTGTCAATCCCCACCTCTGCCCACCCACTGCCTTTATCTCAGCATCACCCTGAGAGCGAGGTGCTCATTGGGAAATCTGAGTCCAGTCCAGCAGGGGAAGAATTTAGGCTTTGGAAGTTCTTGCTGTTTCAGCCTCACACCTTCTGTCCCATCTAAATTCTTTTGGAAGTTAGAGGCTGTTAGAGCTGGTGAGGAACTCAGCTCTAGGCAGCAAGCTATTAGAGTTTACACTCAGGTGTCAATTCCAGCCTGTGCCTGCCCACTGCCTTTGTCTCAGCTATACACCCCTGAGGGCTGTTGCTAATGGTCTCTTTACTTATGAAAGTTACCAAGTCCATTTGTTCAGCCTGTGGCTGCTGTCCAGAACCTCTGGTTGCCCAGAGAGATGGGGCTTGCCTATCTGGAATGGCATCAGTTCGCAGCTCAGGATGCCACTGTTGCTGTATGGCTTCCTCTAAAGCCAAGTTTCTTCTCACTCCTGTGCCACAGTCAGCACAGAGCAGCACCAGTGCTTTCCCCCTCCACTTCTCTCAAGGAGATGCCCAAGAATCTGGACTCCATAGGTAACAAACATTCAGACCTCAGGGTGAGTGGGGGGGGTAATCCTCAGAGTTCAATGTTGCAGGTGGGGAATATATACAGTTTTATACAGTTTTACAGTTTTATGCCTGGCAGGAGGGTGCCATGGCATGACCACAGGGGTAGAGGTCCAGTTTTTAGGGGGTATCTCCTGTGAGATAAAGTGGGAGGATGTTTGAACTATTCTCGCTTGTTTCCATGGAGTAAACTGCGAGTCCTTCTTGTAGGGGAGGGGACTCCAGTCCACTTGGTGGTGGATTTTGTACCTTTTGATTGTATTTTTGGGGTTGCAGCTCGCCTCAGGAAGGTTGAAGTGTGCTCTTCAATCTTTTCTCTTGGCTCTGCTCCAAACCATCAGCTCCGTTGCTAAACTTCTGTCCCTTAAGCCTCCTGGACAGGAGCTTCTGTAAAAAGCTGGCTGCAGTCCACCATCTTGGTTCTTCCCCCTTATTTTTGAATAATATTTGTTTCTCTCTGATTTTCTATTTTATTAAGGACAAATCATAGCAGAATGATCAATTTATTTACAAAAAATAATTTTCAGTGTATTTGCCCTGATTATTTGCATAAAGTCCAATAAGAACATTAAGTTATATAGGACGTTTTTCTTTTAAAATTGACATTGTAGGCTCGGCGCCTGTGGCTCAAGCCGCTAAGGTGCCAGCCACATATACCTGAGCTAGTGGGTTCAAATCCAGCCTGGGCCCGCCAAACAACAATGACGGCTGCAACCAAAAAATAGCTGGGTGTTGTGGCGATGCCTGTAGTCCCAGCTACTTGGAAGGCAGAGGCAGGAAACTCACTCAAGCTCAGGAGTTGGAGGTTGCTGTGAGCTGTGATGCCATGGCACTCTAACCAGGGTGACAGCTTGAGGCTCTGTCTAATAAAACAAATAAATAACAATGTTCCACACTTGGACTTTAAAAGTGGAACTTTAAAAAAAATAAATAAAATTCACATTATGGGAACTTTTATTTTATTTTTGTTTGAGATTCATTGAGGGAACAAAGAATTAGGTTACACTGATTGCAGTTGTTAAAGTCCCTCTTATACTTGTGTCCCATCCCCAAGAGGTGTGCCATACACCGTGTTCCCTATTCCCCTCGGACCTCCCCTCTCCCCCACATTATCATTCCCCTACACCACCCCTTGTATTAGCTCATCTACTGCCTTCATATTAGAATTGAGTACTTTAGATTCTTGTTTCTCCATTCTTGTGATGCTTTCCTAAGAAGAATGTGTTCTACCTCCATCCAGACTAATACAAAAGTTACAAAGTCTCTATTATTTATTTATTCATTCATTCTGAGACAGTCTCACTATGTTGCCCTAGGTAGAGTGCCATTGCATCATAGTTCATAGCAACCTCAAACTTTTGGGGTTAAGCAATTCTTTTGCCTCAGCCTCCTGAGTAGCTCAGACTATAGTTGCCCACCACAACGCCTGGCTATTTTTTGGTTGCAGTTGTCATTATTGTTTAGCTGGTCTGGTCTGGGCTCAAACCCATCAGCTTCAGTGTATGTGGCTGGTGCCCTACTCACTGAGCTACAGGCACCAGCCCTCTTTATCTTTTTTAATGACAGAATAATATTATATGGTATACATATACCATAGCTTGTTAATCCTTTTCTGGGTTGGTGGGCATTTAAGTCATTTCCACATTTTGGTGATTGTAAATTGAGCTGAGATAAACAGTCTAGTGCAAATGTCCTTATGATAAATGGATTTTTTTTTCTTCTGGGTAGATGCATAGTAATGGGATTACAGGATCAAATAGAAAGTCTAATTCGAGTTCTGTGAGAATCCTCCATACTTCCAAAAAGGTTGTATTAGTTTGAAGTCTCACCAGCAGTGTAAAAGCGTTCCCTTCTTTCCATAGTCATGCCAGCATCTGCAGCTTTGAGACTTTGTGATGTGGGCCATTCTAGTCAGGGTTAGGTGATATATCAGGGTGGTTTGATTTGCATTTCTCTGATGATTAGGGATGATGAGCATTTTTTCATATGAGACTTTTTAATAAGGAATTTCAGGTTTGACATGAAAGTATCTCTTGAACTAACTTGGTCCAGAGTGCTAGGATTATAGGCCACCCAGTTTACAATTTTTTTTTTTGAGACAGTCTCATTTTGTTGCCCTTGGTAGAGTGCTGTGGCATCACAGCTCACAGCAACCTCAAACTCTTGGGCTTAAGCAATTCTCTTGCCTCAGTCTCCCAAGTTGTTGGGACTACAGGCACCTGCCACAATGCCCAGCTGTTTTTTTTGTTGAAGTTGTCATTTGTTGTTTAGCTGGTCTGGGCTGGTTTCAAATCTGCCAGCCTTGGTACATGGGGACTGTGTTGTAACCACTGTGCAGAGCCTACCAATGGTTTTTAAATTCTGGAGAAATAAAGTAGAGAGATAAATAAATGTTTCAAATTTTATTTACAAATACATACATTGTTGTGGGTATAAATAGTTCTGAAGCCAGAAAGGTGGCCTACAAGATGGAGTCTGAGAAGCTAAGCTAAAGCAGTAACCTACTGTGCGGAGTTCATTCTTCCCCACACTCCTTTCCCCTGTGATGACCTAGTGAGGATGTTTATTTCAGGAGACTCTGAAGAAGTATTCACATATAAGTATTAGATGTTGTGATATTAGTAAAGGTTATTTTGGTAATATGTTTTCTCTGATGATTCTCTTATTTTGTTAAAGTGAAAATTACCTTTCTGTTTTTTAAATAGTTTGCATTGTTAGAATGGAGACTACTTTGATGTTACTTCTTATCAGATAAAGTTAAAATTTTCTAGGTTTATTTCCTTGTTTTTCATTATAAAAACTATTAAAATTGTAACTGAGGTAGAATAGAATTGAGAGCCTACTCTCACTGTTCTCCACAATCGCTGGCCTTCTGATAATAAAGCTTGGTTTTTTTCTTTGTTTTATTTTGTTTTTGAAACAGAGTCTCAACTTTGTTGCATTGGGTAAAGTGTTACGGCATCATAGCTCATAGCAACCCCAATCTCCTGGGTCTGAGCAATCCCTTTGCCTCAGCTCTTGAGTTACTGAAATTATGGGCACCAACCACAATGTCCAGCTAGTTTTTCTATTTTTAGTAGAAACAAGGTCTCATCCTTGCTCAGGCTGGTCTCAAACTCCTGAGATCAAGCAATCCATCTACCGTGGCCTCCCAGAGTGCTAGAATTACAGGTGTGAACCACTGTACCTGGCTGATAATAAAGCTTATTTGGACCTAAACCCTGTCTCTGCATATTGGCTAGAAAGTGATAGGTGGCTGGATCCTCTTCAACCAGTAACGTTTCTGGGAACCACAAAAGAACCTCTAGACTGAAATGGTAAGTACCATGCTTGGGGAGCCTAGTGGTTGCCTGGACAAGTGAGCCTAAGTGCTCAGAGGCTCCTAGCAGTGCTGCCTGGAGATTTGTCCTGAACATCTTTAGGCTCTGCTCTCACGCACCCGCCATGGCTATCACTAAGGTCCACCTGCTTTATTCTGGTTGTGGGCTGAGAGAGTTCATTCTCTCCTGTTTTTATGATTTCTATCTGTGGTTATTTAGAACATGAGAGCTTAGGCCTCAATCCCAGCTGACAGCCTACTGGGACATATTCTGTCTGGTCTCAATATCAGTACCTGCTGATGACTAAAAAGGCAATGAAATTTTACTGTAACACAGCCTGCCCCATGTATCATCTTGAATCTGGAGAAAAGTGGCTTTTGAATGGATCCTTAATTTTTTATACCATCCTACAGTTACAGTACTTTTGTCAAAGTTCAGGGAAATTGGGGGAAAGCCCCTATATACAACCCTTTATGACTTTGCACAATTAAAGATGCTGGTTCAAATGGCAACCTGCTTATGGTACAAAAAGAAGTAAAACCAGAAACTAAGGGAAGCAAAGGGGAGAGTCAAATAATGTGTGTAATGATGATGCTAATGTTTGTATTGAGCAGGACATTTTAGAGGAGCATGTACTGTCCACAGACCTAGAACACCAAGTGCTCCAGTACCAGAAGAGGAGGAACCTGCTTCTCCTTACTCCGCTGAAGGAGGTTTGGAAGTAAATTTGGTCAGGGGACCCAAGGAGGTAAGGTGGGGCAATACCCTCTGTGCCAAATGTCAGTGAGAGTAAATTAGCACTGCCAGGTTGCTGGATACTATTGGACACATACACCCTTCTCTACCTCTGATCTATTAAATTGTAAAAATACCAACTCCCCTTTCTGTTCAGACCCTGTTAAAGTGACTGAGCCAAGAACTATTATCTTTGCTACTCACCACCCCAATTGGGCTGATATGCAAGCTTTTAAATATAATCCTCACCAGTGATGAAAGGCAGCTGGTACTGGATAAAGCACAAGGTGAAGCCATCTGACTCCATAATAAAGATAGAGGTAATACACCAGAACCAGAGGCTGCTGCTATTCTGTAGACAGCCAGACTGGGATCTGAATAACAATAGTTATTCTGTCCTCAGTCATTATAAAAGATGTCTTTTGGCAGTATTATAGAAAGGAGTTCCCAAGCAAAGAAGTCTGAACATAGTACAGGTTATGTAGCAAAAAGCAACTAAGGACCCATCTGAGTTTCTGGAGAGAGCATATGATGCCTCTCTCCAGTACATAGACATGGATCCTTAGGCTCCTGAAACTCAGAAAATGGTAAATATGACTTTTATTTCCTAAAGCGCTCCAGATAGATGGAAGAAATTACAGAGATTGAATGAGGCTTTAGGAATGAACCCCTCTCAGCTCATAGACATTGCCTTACAGGTTTTCAACAATCAGGAGCATAGAAAGGCCCAGGATGCTGTGATTTTTCTCGAGACCACCAAAGGTAAAAGAGGAAGGAGACCTAGGAAAAGATCCCAGGGTACCTAGTATAAGGAGGTGGGACACTGGAGAAATGAGTGCCCCAAGAAGAAGGCTGAGGAGTCAGGTCATATGCCCAGTCATCAGATAGATGGTTGAACTGGCTGGTCTGAGGATGACTGAGGGTGCCAGAAGCCTCAACTGGATTTTCTGTCTAGTATCATCTTTGCCCTCCATGAACCTCGGTTAGAGATAACAGTGGAAGGAAAGGCTATAGACTTCCTATTGGATATGGGGGCAACATTTTCAGTACTCAATGTCCCACTCTACCCTCTGACAAAACAGTCTGTTCCACTGGTGGGAGTGACTGGACAATTAGAACATAAGTTCTTCCATTAACCCCTTGGATGCTCAATTGGAGAAAGAATTATCCACCAATTTCTGTACATCCCTGATTGTCCTGTTCCTCTGTTGGGAAGATACTTGTTATCTAAACTAAATTCTCAGGTCACCTTTATTCCAGAGACTCACAGCCTCCAGGTAGAGGTCCCACATGAGCATGCTTGGCAACTACTTCTGCAACAACCTGAAACTGAGACCTGATGGCCAAAAGAAGTCAACAAGCAGGTAAGCCCATCAGTCTGGGCTGATGGGACTCTTGGAAAGACCCTCCAGATCGCCCCAGTGGAGGTCAATCTGAAACTCAACATACTGCCTTCACAAAAGAGCCAAAACCCACTTAAACAGGAGGCATTAAAAAGAGTAGTTCCTTTGATTAACAAGTTTAAAGCTTGTAGAGTTACAAGGCTCTGTCAGTCTCTTTATAACACTCTGATACTGCCAGTGAAAAAGCTGGAACAGAGGGAATACCAGTTTGTACAGGATCTGTCATCAGTAAATGAGGTGGTGCCAGATATTCATCCCTTAGTGCCTAACCCCTATATCTTCTTGATGTCTTACCACCAAAAGCCACCTGGTTTTTAATTTCAGACTTAAAGGATGCTTCCTTTTGCATCCCAATGGCCCCCCAGTCCCAGGAAGTGTTTCTTCACTCTTGAATGGCAAGATCCAGACATTAAGAAGGAACAATTATACTGGAGAGTGCTTTCCCCAAGGCTTCAAAAATGCACCCACTATCTTCTGGGAAGCTCTGACACAAGACTTGTTACACCTTACATTAGAAAATGGGGAAATGGTCCAGTAAGTGGTTTCAGGACTGTTTATGTAACACCATCCTGACACTGAGTCACTTGGCAAAGTGCAGTTTCCAGGTGTCTAAGAGGAAAGCTCAAATTTGCCAGGAGAAAGTATAATTCCTCAGGTTTTTAATTGAGCCTGGGCAGTCAGCTTGCCTGGAAGCAGAGAGAACTTGATCTTTTACACTCCAAAACCTAATATAAGGAAACAGCTGAGGGGTTTCTAGGAATGGCCCACTTTTGGTTGATCTGGATTCCAAATTATGGTCTCATTGTAAAGCCCCTGTATCAGGTCCTGAGGGGGGTCCAAAGAGGAGCCTCTGATATAGACAAAAGACAAAAGAATGTGAGGGAGACTTTGAACAGCTCAAACAATAACTGACTGAGGCACCTGCACTGGGGCTGCCAGACTTGACAAAACCATTTTATTTGTATGTTTATGAAAAAAAAGGACTAGGGCTAGGGATACTTATCCAGAAAATCTGGACCATGTCTCAACCAGTTGCTTACTTGTCTAAACAGCTTGACTTCACAGCCTTAGGTTGGCCAGTCTGCCTGAGGGTGGTAGCTACACCCTGAGACCTCTTAAAAGAGGCAGAGAAATTTACACTGGGACATCTAATCACATTCTGTGTTTTCTGTCAAGTACTCATTCTGTTACAGCAGAAAGGGAATTTGTGGTTAACAGCAGGACAGATAGGGAGATCCTCAGACAATCCTCCTTGACAATTTGGGAGTAACTTTGGAAATAGTGGCTGGATTGAACCCTGCCACTCTTCTTCCCAACCCCAGCCAGTAGCCCTTAGAACAGGGGTTCTCAACCTGTGGGTCGCGACCCCTTTTTAACAATGAAAATACTCTGTGGCACTAGGAAGGTTGAGAACCACTGCCTTAGAACAACAGTGCCTTTAAATGATTGAACAGGTATTTTCCAAGCCCCTCTGACCTTTCAGTTTACCCTGTTGAGGAGGTAGATTGGACTTGTTTATAGATAGAAGCAGTTTTGTGAAGAAAGGAATGCAAGAAATGGTTGAAGCCAGGCATGGTGGCTCATGTCTGTCATCCTAGCACTCTGGGAGGTCAAGGGAGGTGGATTTCTTGAGCTCAGGAGTTCACCACCAGCCTGAGCAGGAGCAAGACTCTGTCTCTACTAAAAATAGAAAAACTAGCTGGGCATCATGGCAGGCACTTGTAGTCTCAGCTACTTGGGAGGCTGAGACAAGGGGATCACCTGAGCCCAAGAGTTTGAGGTTGCTGTGAGCTATGACACTGCCATAGCACTCTACCTAGTGTGATAGAGTGAGACTCTGTCTAAAAAAAAAAAAAAGAAAGTAGTGGCCACAAGATACACCCTCTTCTTCTTTGTAGCTCTTCTGGTGGAATGGACAAGATGTAAAAGCCTTCCAATAGCATGAGAATATTTGAACTTACTTGACTAAGATTGTAATAAACATGTCTCATTTTTGTCTAGCAGGAGGAACACATGTAGACCAGGTATTTACATCTTGATTACTAGGAGTTTTTACTCCATTAGAAGTGCTCAAAAACTATAGTGTATTCCACCACAGCCAAAATGATCTCACCAATCAGGATTTATATGGGTGGGGACCTCTGAGATAGACCAAAGATAGGGATATATTTTCTATTCATCTCAAAACAGTTACACCTGGAGAGGACTGTATAAAGTTCTCAGGATGCCACACCTCCTGTGTTAACTAATAGCTTGCTCCAATGTCATAAGACAACTACCACATCTTATGCCAGTGTGCACACTAAATTTTTTTATTGACAGAATTAATTTATTCATACTAAAATTCTCAAGGGATGGTTTTTGATGTGTGGGCAAAAGGCTTTTCCTGTGTCCCAGCTAATGCCATTGGAGGGCCCTGTTCTCTAGGGAGATTAGTATCTTTCTTGCCTAGTGCCTGGGACCTGGGTAACACCTGATGTGGAAGGACCTGGCTGACCCAAGATCTTAATCTCAAAGAAAGTTGCCAGACTGATAGCCAACTAGTCAGCCCAGCTAAGTGTATTTCCTTCTCTTTATTTCAGCTATGGTAACTGAACTAAATGTGGAGATGGGTCGGCTACCTTGTGCCATGGTAAAAGCCACCTCACAAGCGATCAGCACCCTAAGCACAGAACTTGGACAAGTCTAGGAAGTTGTCTTAGAAGACTGAGCAGCTATTTATTTACTTTTATGACCTAATCATGGGTGTGCAGAATTCGAAGGAATGTGCTGTTTTAACCTATCAGACAATTCCCAATTAATATAATGCCATATACAAGTACAAAATGTTCGATTTTGGTCTTAATCAGTTGTGTTTTTGATTACTTAATTTAGGTTGGTTGAGAGCCTTAGATATTGGTTTAGGGATTATTTACTTTCTAGGAATATTTGTGTGTTGCTGCATCCAATGTACCCTGTGTTTCATGTTTACTTGTACTATATGTTGTAATTACTGTTCCCCTGGGGTATGATAAGAATGACCTCCGTATTAATGCAACTAATAATCACAATAATTATTTCAATTTGAAAGCAATTTCACAGACATAAAATTATGAAATAAGAGCGGGGACAGGAAGCCAGAAAAGCAGTCTATGAGATGGAGTCTGAGAAGCTAAGCTGAAGCAGTACAGTTAACCTAGTATGCTGAGTTCACATTCTTCCCTACACACCCTTCCCTGTGATTACCTAGTTAGTTTAGATTTCACTATGATTGTGAGGATTTTTTATCTCAGGATACTCTGAGAAAGTAGTCACACATAGGTAATAGGTGTGTGATATTAGCAAAGGTTACTTTGATAATATGATGTTTTCTCTGTTGATTTCTCTTAGACATTTTGTTAAAGTAAAAATTACCTTTCTGTTGTTTAAACAGTTTGCATAGTTAGAATGGAGACTACTTTGATGTTACTTCTTATCAGATAAAGTTAAAATTTTCTAGGTTTATCTCCTTGTATTTCATTATAAAAAATGTTAGAATTGTAACTGAGGCAGAACAGAATTGAGAGCCTTCTATTCTTGCTATTCTCCAGAATTTCTGGCCTTCTAAAATAAAGCTTGTTTGGACTTAAACTCCATCTCTGCATATTGGCTAGACAGTGACAGGTGGTCAGACCCTCCTTGTCCAATAACAGTTCAAGAGATGGAAAAGGGTTTCTTGACTTCTGGAAAACAGAACATAGAAGGAATCAGCAAGATTTTAAACAAGTCATAAAAATTATTTTAGTCTTATGTAATTAATTTCTGTTCTGTTTGAGGTTAAGTTAGCAATAATCCTGGACATGTCAGATTTTTAATTAAAGTCTTGGAAGTTTGCTTTAGTCCAACAGTAATTTTTAAAGTTATCAGGAATTTATATTTAAGATAATCTGTCAGGTTTCTATTACTTTCTTTGAAGGACAAATTTTGGACTTAGCTAGTTAAAAAAATATTTTCTGAGATGAATTAAACTAATATTTGTTAATGTTAGACAAAAGTCTTAGAATAGCCATGGTTAAAAAGCCAATTGCAAGAGTGGTCATTTCTGTAGCATATAACAATGTAATATAATAATTATTATTACTGATAAGATATATTAGTATAACATTGTAAAATAGCATGTATATATAAACATAATTTAAAATAAACTTAATATTTTATATTTGACAATGTTTCTTTTATAGTTTTGATATATTAAATAAGCTTAATATATCTTTCTTAGACTTTTGGTGGTCTTAATATTTAAAGGCTAATTTGAGGTCAAAAAGATTGAATTTAGGGCTTAGTGCCTGTAGGTCAGTGGCTAGGAAGCCAGCCACATACACCAGACCTAGCGGGTTCAAACCCAGACCGGGCCTGCCAAACAATAATGACAACTACAACCAAAAAATAGCCAGGTGTTGTGGTGGGCACCTGTAGTCCTAGCTACTTGGGAGGCTGAGGCAAGAGAATCACTTAAGCCCAAGAGTTTAAGGGTGCTGTGAGCATCCTGGCACTCTACTGAGAGTGAAATAGTGAGACTCTGTCTCAAAAAAAAAGAAAAAAGAAAAAAAAGATTGAATTTAGAATATTTTAGAATATTTGTCAAATATCAAAGGCTTAAAAATTTGGTTAAGTAGGAACGTAAGTCAAAAGATTTTAAAGGCAATACAGGAGGTTGTATGGGTGTAAACTTTAATCCTTTTTTTTTCTTTTTTGCAGTTTTTGGCTGGGCCTGGGTTTGAACCCACCACCTCCAGCATATGGGGCTAGCACCCTACTCCTTTGAGACACAGGCACTGCCCAAAACTTGAATCCTTTTAAAGTTTAGGTTTTTTTAGTTAGCTAAAAATCTAGTAAAGACAACACTGTGATTATCTTGATAAGGCATAAAATCTTTCCTTTTTTTCAGTCTGGTTATTGAAAAGGTTAAAAAAACTGTCACTATGAGGTTTTTTTAATTTATTAAAGAAAAACAGGTTATGTAATTTTATAAAGAGTAGATTAATATTTCAAGAAAATACAATATTTTGAGAAAATTTTGTTGTTTGAACCAAATTTTATTCATTATAGCCATGTGGATCACATGTAAATTTCTTCATAAATTTTCTCTCATGAGTTCTTTTTTTTATAATCTTTTTTTTTATTAGATCATAATTGTGTGCATTAATTCTATCATAGGATACAGTGTGTTGCTTCCATATGCAGTTTGGAAAACTCTCATCCAACTGACTAACATAGCCATCATGTCTTTCTCATAATTGTTGTGTTAAGACATTCATATTCAACCTTTAGACAAATTCACATGTACCCTAATAGGATAAATCATAGGCGTGATCCTCACAATATCATTCTCTTCACCCCCCCTCCCCCCTCCCCCCTCCCTTTTCCCCATAGTCTAGGGCTCCATTTGGATTGTAGGTTTCTTAAGATAGCTAACAATTAGTTTCATAATAGTGTTGAGTACATTGGATACTTTTTCTTCCATTCTTGAGACACCTTGCTAAGGAGGACATTTTCCAGCTCCATCCATGTAAACATGAAGGAGGCAAAGTCTCCATCTT